>CM077200.1:39878602-39968602 GCA_039654625.1 Rhinogobio ventralis | reverse complement strand
GTATAAATCAAGCACTAGGCATGCAGACGCTTCTACAAACATTTGTGAAAGAATGGGTCGCTCTCAGGAGCTCAGTGAACTCAAGCGTGGTACTGTTATGGGTTGCCACCTGAGCAATAAGTACATTCCTGAAATTTCCTCACTACTAAATATTCCACGCTCAACTGTTAGTGGGATTATAACAAAGTGGAAGCAATTGGGAACAACAACAACTCAGCCACGAAGTGGTAGGCCACATAACATTTACATTTACATTTATGCATTTAGCAGACGCTTTTATCCAAAGCGACTTACAACTGAGGAGTACAGGAAGCGATCCGTTATGAAGAGGCGTAGAAACGCAAGAAGTGCCTTAAATACTACGTTCCGGGCATTGCTCAGAGTAGCGTAAACTAGAATAGGGAGGGTGTAGAGAAAGATAGAGAAAAAAAGAAAGTTTTTTTTTATTTTTTTTATTTTTTTATGATGAGATTAATTGCTCGCGGAAGAGATGGGTTTTTAGCTGTACATAAAATCACAGAGCGGGGTCAGCGCATGCTGAGGGTCACAGTGCGCAGAAGTCGCCTACTTTCTGCAGAGTCAATAGCTACAGACCTCCAAACTTCTGTGGCCTTCAGATGAGCTCAAGAACAATGCGTAGAGAGCTTCATGGAATGGGTTTCCATGGCCGAGCAGCTCATCCAAGCCTTACATCACCAAGTGCAATGCAAAGCGTGGGGTAAAGCACGCCGCCACTGGACTCTAGAGCAGTGGAGACGTGTTCTCTGGAGTGATCAATCACGCTTCTCTGTCTGGCAATCCCATGGGCGAGTCTGGGTTTGGCGGTTGCCAGGAGAACGGGACTTGCCTGACTGCATTGTGCCAAGTGTAAAGTTTGGTGGAGGGGGGATTATGGTGTGGGGTTGTTTTTCAGGGGTCAAAAATTCCCACAAACACACTCCTAAACCTTGTGGAAAGCCTTCCCAGAAGAGTTGAAGCTGTTACAGCTGCAAAGGGTGGGCCAACTCCATATTAAACCCTACGGATTAAGAATGGGGTGCCATTAAAGTTCATGTGCATGTAAAGGCAGAAACATTATTATTATCAATGTTGCCTAATATTTATTTAGTCACTGTTCTCAAGTGTTATAATTTGGTAGAAACTAAAATGATATGTGTGTAATGGTGTGTAACACCAGTATGACATTAAAATGTATTTATTTTTTATAATATGTCATGGAGCTGTACGTCAGTAAGTCAAAATCAAGTGATGCATAATGCATTTTGAGAGTGACTATTTTTTTTATACACATACTTATGCTTCAGGCATACACTGTGACTGTCTAGCTTTTTTTAAACCATGCAGTCAAATGACTGGTATTAAGAAATGGAGAGTGCCTCTTATTTTCCTTAAGTTGGCAACCACATTCTTATACACACACACAGTTTATGGTGGTGGGGTGGATATCGCACTTCCCTAGGTTTTCTTTTATCAGAGCACAGTTCAAATCCACATCTCTCCAGCATAAAGATGTGGTGCTGGCAGATGGGCGCTGGGGGCTACGTGATAGAATATATGCTGAAGCAATAGAGTTTGACTGAACTCCTGATGGACTTAAAAGCAGGGTAGAAATCTCTCCCTGCACACAATGAGATTTGGTTTCCAACCTAGGACGAACTAACCTTGCCCTCTGGCAAAAGGCTGTCCTTGACCATGCCAACACTGGACGGCAAGAATATAAAATCCGTAAGCCAAGCCTGAGAGGATGGAGTGATGTTTACTAAGTAGCTCTGCTTTCCTCAAACTCCTCTCTCAATTACAGTGTGCTCATACTGGCTCTTTGCTGCCAATTGCTCATTCAACGTCAATTCATCTTCACTTCTGTAGCTGCTAATTTGGATTGACTTTTCGGTACAAAGAATCGGCGACATCAATTATGGCCGGGGTGAAATTTCTAATTAATATACGTCGTCTAACAAACTGTAGGGTACAAAAATGTCAAATGACAAACAGTTAAAGCAGCCAGGGGGAAAATCTTTTAATGCCTCTGCTTAGCAGCTGATACCCACTGCACCCGCCCAGGGTGCTTTCCGAGGAGATAAGCAATGGCATGGAATTAGTGTAGCATTTTTTTTTTTATGCAAACAATTTAGATGCTGGTATATTCACCCCTGCAACCTATTTCAGGTGCGTCTGTGAGGAAAACTGCTGAGGCTGATGAGAAGTTTATAGCTAGGAAATACAGCCAAAGTCATGGTCAAAGTTCTGATTTTGTACGGACGGTTTCCAAGTCTGTTTATGTGTCAGGCCTTGTCAAAAAGAAAAACAGGAATGTCAAAAATGCAGTAAGATAATATAATACTATCACTGTGATCAAACATTGAAGAGCAGTTACCAAACACTCTCAGCTGGAGACTTTGAAGAACAATCTATATAACAAGAAAGCAAAACACCAGACAGATATAAGAGAAGAAAAAATATGTGTTAACAACTGTAGTTTGAAGTGTAAAAAGACCTGGTGGCATAACAGTCTGAATGAACAGTTTGTGTGTTCGTCAATTGTCACATACACATCAGAATTTTTTTTCTCATGCTCTATTGATATTGATCCAGAGATCCCAGTGATGTACATTAAAGTAATTGTTATTAGCATTTTGTCATGTTTAATATCTGGAGCATGTTATCAAACAGAACATGAAGGTTAAAAAACTCGTAGTTTAGACAAAACCAACGCAGAGTTTTACACACAAGGCCTCTGATCTTTATTATGAACCTCTTGCATCATGTTCTAACCATATATCATTGTTAAAAATGCTTGTACATGACACACACACACACGTTGGTACTCATATCATTATAAGAACATTTCATAGGCGTAATGGTTCCATAGGCTGAGCTAATGACATTTTCTAGCCCCTAACACTACACACACACAGTCTAGTTCACTATCTTTGTGGGGCTCTCCATAGACATAATGGTTTTTATACTGTACAAACTGTATATTCTAACCCTACCCCTAAACCTACCCATCTCTCACTCACACACACACACACACACACACACACACACACACACACACACACACACACACACACACACACAAACACACACTCACACACACACACACACACACTTCAGTATACTTCCACACAAACACTCCTTTTCCTTCCCTTTTTACTTTTTCCGTCTCCACTCTCTGTTTCTTTATTGTCTTGGCTGTTCTTCATCAAAGTAGCTAATGAGTTCCATTGGAACTCATTTGAAGTGGTGAGTATATTGCAGCAATAAATTATGTGTGTACGCACCAGGACATTATCCTCCAATGGCTGTTCACGATGTAGCAACATTACTGAGCTCTCAGGATGTCATCTTCATTAGCAGGCCTGAATTTTCCCTGGCCTGGTATCTCTCTCTCTCTCTCTCTCTCTCTCTCTCTGTCTTCCTTTCTTCTTTGTCCCTTTTATTTCAAAATTCATTCTCTGCTGTGCCTCCTAGCCCTCCTGTACATGAGAAGAATGCAAACACCCTTTTGTTTATTTTGCTTATCTTGTTCTGAATTCTTAGCAAAACACTTGATAATGTATCAATGACTGAATTTGATTAATCTGAAATAAATGCTGTACACCGATCAGGCATAACATTATGAGCATTATGACAGGTGAAGTAAATAACACTGATTATCTCTTCATCACGGCTCCTGTTAGTGGGTGGGATATATTAGGCAGAAAGTGAACATTTTGTCCTCAAAGTTGATGTGTTAGAAGCAGGAAAAATGGGCAAGCGTAAGGATTTGAGTGAGTTTGACAATGGCCAAATTGTGATGGCTAGACGACTGGGTCAGAGCATCTCCAAAACTGCAGCTCTTGTGGGGTGTTCCCGGTCTGCAGTGGTCAGGATCTATCAAAAGTGCTCCAAGGAAGGAACAGTGGAGAACCGGCGACAGGGTCATGGGCGGCCACGGCTCATTGATGCACGTGGGGAGCGAAGGCTGGCCCGTGTGGTCCGATCAAACAGACGAGCTACTGGAGCTCAAATTGCTCAAGAAGTTAATGCTGGTTCTGATAGAAAGGTGTCAGAATACACAGTGCATCTCAGTGTGTTGCATATGGGGCTGCATAGCCGCTGACCAGTCAGGGTGCCCATGCTGACCCCTGTCCACCGCCGAAAGCACCAACAGTGGCACGTGAGCATCAGAACTGGACCACGAGCAATGGAAGAAGGTGGTCTGGTCTGAGGAATCACGGTATTCCCTGGTGGCTGTGGCTCTTTCAGCAGGATAATGCTCCTGCCACAAAGCACAAATGGTTCAGGAATGGTTTGAGGAGCACAACAACGATTTTGAGGTGTTGACTTGGCCTCCAAATTCCCCAGATCTCAATCCAATCGAGCATCTGTGGGATGTGCTGAACAAACAAGTCCGATCCATGGAAGCCCCACCTCGCAACTTGCAAGACTTAAAAGATCTGCTGCTAACATCTTGGTGCCAGATACCACAGCACACCTTCAGGGGTCTAGAGGAGTCCATGCCTCGACGGGTCAGGGCTGTTTTGGCAGCAAAAGGGGGACCAACACAATATTAGGTCATAATGTTATGCCTGATCGGTGTCTATATATATAAACTAAGCTAGTATACACTGAAATGTTTTGAAAAAAACAAAATACGAAACCATCCACTTAAGGAATAGATGACCGCAGTGAGCATCTCATTATATTACCATTGCAGTCCCTCCGTGCCCTTCTCTCATTCCTCAGCATTAGCTCTCTGCTATCGTTAAGCTAATCTGATGCCCTTGACAGAAGCAGCTGGGTGGTGTGTGCGCCCCTGCAGTCTGGTACGGACCGGCACAGTTTGAGTTCGTTCGACAGCAAGAAATGGGCTGCTGAGCGGTGGGGCGCGTCGTTACATAGCACACTTCCCAATTCCTGCCCATTACCTCCCCATAATTTCATCACATGCTGCCCATTTGAATACTGTATGTGCGCCACGTAATATCCATTACAAAAAGAAACACTGGATGATGAGCTATAAGAGCACTGATGACCTCATGTAGCCCTGGATCATATGCAGAAAGCCTGGATTTCTACTTGGAAAAAGGCAAGAAATGGAGGAAAACTTGTGCGAAGTTGCTTAGGAAGCAAAATGCCAATGTATTGCACATCTTTGCATGACTTTAAATGCAACATAATTTAGAGACAGGTACTCCTGAAAATCATATTTACTGATTGGCTTGATGCCCCTTGTGTGGTGGAATGGGAAAACAAAAGCATAATTAGAGGAGATTGACAGTTTCCTTGAGGTAATTAGACGTAAACTGATGGGAATCCCAGGTGAAAATGAGAGATAGGAGTGGCAACATGTGTGCTTGTTGAAAACTGATTATCTAGTGAAGAGCGTAAACAGGGAGAAGTGTCTTCCTTACTTGTTTGCGAATCTGTTTGCCTCTGCGTTGCTGCTTGTAATGTGACCTTACAGGCAATTTCGCACTAATGGGCTTCTGTATATGATCCAGTAATTGTTAGGACTGACAATTACTGTCGATATGCCATTAGGAAGTCATGCATTCATCTTGCCAACCTCGATTCATTACCCTGTAGCTCTGTAAGGACATTTATATACATCTAATCACCCTTTTCATTGCCTCTAAATGCAGGTCTGTTTTTCATAATGACAGTCCTTTCCAAAGTCCTAATGACCCACATATCCTTTAAAAGACACGATTATAACTTAGATTAGGGTTTCAATGAAGCATCATTAGTTCCTCATATGAATCAAGCGCATTTCCTAAATGTATCATTTCAATGCATCATCAACTTTGTGCATGATCATTAGGCTGAAAACATGGAAAAAGAAAACACAACAAATGGGAAGGGAAAATGGAAAAACTAGCACACAAAAAAAAAAAAAAAAAAATCTGTTTTTTTTTTTTATCAGTTACACTTTATTTTAAGGTGTCACTGTTACGGTGTAAATATATATTTAAGTACTGAGTAATATTAATTAACTGCATGTACTTACTATAGGGTTAGGGTAGGATTAAGGTTTGGTTGAGTGTTAGTTGCATGTAATTATGCATAATTTACTGTTATTACTATGGTAAGTACATGCAACATATGTAACAATGACACTGTAAAATAAAGCGTTACCCAAATATGATCTTTAATAATCATGATACTTGAATTGAGAAGGAAAAGCAGAATATGAACGAGAATAAAGATACATATGAGAATAAAAAAATCCACAATATAAATTTTGGGTTTAGAAATGTTTAAAATTATATGTATTAAAATATGCTTAACTTTGCTATAGGTATAAAAATAATTCAATGAATGTTAAAGCAAATACATTAATGAATTGGTGAATTTATCGCCCTCTAGAGCAGGGGTTCCCAAACAAGGAATCTATCTATCATTTTAAAGCATGAATGTGGGGTGGGAGGCGTTAGTTCTCTCTAGAGCAGTTTTTATTTTACTATTGTCATAGTATGAATGACATACAAGTTTAATCGCAATACAAACTTACGGTACATTATCAAAAACAGCTTAATGGCTATGTTGAAATAATGTGAAGAATAACCGAGTAGTTTCAGTCTGCTGTCTCATCTGATTTACACCGACATGGCAGAACAAATTTTAAAACAATGACAAAAGTAGCCTACTGTAAGCTTAATGTTAAGCAAAAGTTTGATATGACAAAAAATAATAGGCTAATAATTTTATTTGATAGTAGGCCTACAACTGTACAATTTCAATACTAATATTTACGGTTTAATTTCTTCATTTACAGACTCTTAATTTTAAATTTATATGTGTGTGTACATGTGAAATGCTTTTACATACATATTTTCCTTATGTGTTTGTAGGTAGCCAAATGCACGCGGGGGAACGCAAACAATGCACTCTTATGACCACGGGCCCTATCATACCCCCGGTGCAATGCGGCACCAGGCCACAAGTGTTGTTGGCTAGTTTCAGCCTGACGCAGTTCTCATGTTCATGTCCAGCTCCACGTTGTTTAAATATCAAATGCACTGCCGCATCTGTTCACCCATGGGCGTCTGGTCTGAACACCAGGAGTTCAGGAGCATTGTTGGAGCGTTGCTATTGTGAGGAACTGAAAACGACTGACCATTGCTCTAAAGTCAATAGTGCAGTGTTTTTTGTGTTATTTAAAGGGTGTGTTAGTAATATGAGCCTATAGGCGGTGCACAACGGGTGTACACTCTGATTATTACACACACAGGGACGCGCAGCAGCACACACACACTTTTTAAATATTAAAAATAAAAGGATTCCTTCGCACGCAAATTCCGCCATGTAAATAGCGAATCCGCCATGGTGCAAGTGCAACTGGCTTTAAAAGGGAATGGGAGATGAGACTGTGATTGGTTTATTGCACGTTACGCCCAAAACACACCCATGACTCATTAAGAGACGAGGGACAACCCTTTTGGACTATGCACTGGGTGCACCGACAGTTTTTCCATCATTAAACTAGCGAAAGTGGATTCGGACATGCCCTAAGTGCACCTGTGCCGTGAGCTTCAGACCATAAGCTCAGATCGTTAAAATAGGCCCCATATCTCTGAAAAACAACAGTGCTGAGTTGAACAGACGACAGAGATGAATGCGTTTCCCATTTGCCACCAATGGTCTCTATGATCAACTTAGCTCAGGATGCTTTTGGGAAACGCAGCCCAGACCTGAATTAGCCTTTCATTTGAATTCTCTGGTGTAATGCAATCTCATGCAGAATACAGCATAGTGATTGGAGTGAACGAGTTTTTTCTCTGCTCTGCTCTGCTCTGAGACGCTGAAAACTGTTATCACAACACATTGTGTGCGCGCTCTTCATGAAACACAATGCTAATATATTTATAACAGCCTTTGCGATTCGTAAAACCGCACAGACTAAGCAATATAGCGATATCTATTTAACGCTGGTATATTGTGCAACGGCAGACTAAACTGTTTGTGTGTGTGTGTGTGTGTGTGTCATTCACAGTGACTGCGCGACCCACATCTTCCCACACTGCGACCCACAAATGGGTTATGACCACAGTTCGAAAACCCCTGCTCTAGAGGATCCTGGAGTTAATGGCTTGCACAATGGTGAACGTTTACAGATCACAGGTGAGATTTGAGCATACAATCTTTTAGTTCCCAGCCCAGATCTTCAATGACTACACTACCTCACAACTTGACTACAGATATGGAGCATTAAGAATTTAGAGGTGGATATTAATGAGACGAGCTCCTGATGAGATGCTGGGGTACATTCCTCAACTGTATTGCACACAGGTCATCTAATCAATGCACAAACAGCCTCTGGGGATGGGGGAGAAAAAAACATCTCAGGGCAAGGTCAGCATGTTCTTGCCCAGTGGAAAGCCTGGTATCCCAGCCTGGTAAAGCACCATGAACACTGCCCCTAGAGGAGCTGCTGGATGTGTTAGCGCTGACCCTTCACTACTGTTCCCCAAGGGACTTACCATCCACAACACAGCATGAAGAAGCAACTGCTAAATATTCATTTATCTCTCTGCCTGTCTCCTCAGATACCAATCAATTTCTGAAATTGCTCAAGCTATATTTCCTCCATGGCCGTGCACTCTTTAACACACACACACACACACACGATCTCTCTTGCTCTTTCTCCTTTGGTGCAGATCACACCAGGCTTAGTGTTTGGATTGCTATACAGAGTACGATCCCTAACGGTTATCTGACAAAAGTGGAGAGCAAAGAAGGTAGAGGAATTCAGAGTAAGATCAATACTCTTGGATAGTGAGTTTTCCAGTGTTAAAGGCCCACTCCTTCTCAGCCTCTCGAGGGTCAGATATGAGATGTTTACAAGGACAGAACATCATAGGTATCTCCGAAGCAAGCATGAGGGAAAAAAATAATGCTTTAACTGAACCAAATGCATCTTAACACAGTCAAACCCAGACTAACCTCAATGTGTCAATGCTAACAAGTAATATTTTGGAGAAAAAAAAAAAATCGTCATCTGTCATTAGAAAGTATGAAAACACATTTACATTGAAATTAACTTCACCGTCGTCTAACACTCAAAGTTGGTCTTTAAAAAGAGTAGTTTTTAATAGCATAATACATGTAATATTCAGCAAATCAAATAATAATTATAATCATATGTGACCCTGGACCACAAAACCAGTCATAACTTTTTTGAAATTGAGATTTATACATCATCTGAAACTGAATAAATAAGCTTTCCATTGATGTATGATTTGTTAGGATATTTGGCCGAGATATTTGAAAATCTGGAATCTGAGGGTGCAAAAAAATCTAAATATTGAGAAAATCTCCTTTAAAGTTGTCAAAATGAAGTTCTTAGCAATGCATAAAAAATGTATAATTTTGATCCATACAATGTATTGTTGGCTATTGCCGCAGACACACCCGTGAGACGCACGACTGGTTTTGTGCTCCAGGGTCACATATGTATATACAAATCATATTGAACATTATAGTTTTGCAATGCCTAAATTCAATTTATAGAAAAATGGTATATAATTTTAATGCTTAAATTATAATAAAATAATTATCATCAGCTAATTGCTATTGGTCAGAATTTTAACATTCCTACTCTTTCATTATCAAATTATTTAAGTTATATGAGTAAAAACTACATCTTTTGAAACATTTGGAAGTTGAATTTCTTGCACAAATAGTGATATATACACCATTACTGAGATTTAAAGGGGTCACTGAAAGGGGGACTGGCTTTTTTATATATATATATATATATACTGTTGTCTGAGGTCAACTTATGAGGTTTGCGTGGTTTTACATTCAAAAACATCATAATGAATAAGTAATAGGCTATTTTCTACCCTGGTTTTGAGCCTCTCTCCTGGAACACTCTGTTTTTATGGCCGTGCCGCATTGAAGACTTGAAAGTAAATGCCCACTGCTATGATTGGATAACAGTTTTGCATAATAATGAGTTTCGACTCCCCCGTCAGTACACGTGGGCAATTGTTTTGAAAACTTCCAATGTGGAAAAATGGCAACCAGAATGATTCGCCCATACATGTTCGTCCCAGAGTCTGATCCTGAATCGCAGGACAATGAACCAACAACACCTCAAATACAAAGGATAGTCCAGCCTGTGACAGCGCGGTAAGTTATCGTTAATTATGTTTAGTTAGACACGTACATCTAATCAGTAGATATCAAACAATCTGTAACAATGCAATACTATCACATATAAAAATATATAGTGACTCTTATTTTTACTCACATAAGTGTGTTGCATCATTCCTGTCGGATCCAGAAGGCACAGCATCGTTTTTTAATCTCATTCTGTCTGCAAATCTGCTCTCGACCTGTGTCTTGTTTACAAACGAATCCGCGGTGAAAGCGAACACATGTGCAATGTCTTATCCACATGAGTTAAAAGTTCATTAAAAATAAAGTTTAATTCCTAATATTGGAAACCGAAGCAAGCTTATGCAGGACTGTGTTCTTCCACAAACAGGCACTGCACAGTATTTTGTAATCTTCAACGGCATGTTTAATGCTTGGTAGCTCGATCCGGTTTAGCTCCACATAGGCCTATGTTATTAACCATTACATGTCATGTGGGAGTCGGTGGGCGGGGCTACAGAATCAGGCGTTCTTCTTCTTCTGTTGAGGCGGCGTTTCTCTGCTCTCTGACGTCACAGGGAGGCAAATTCGCAGATCCCTCGTTTGATGAGCCAGCTGTCAATACAAGCTTTTATATGACTAACAAGGAAGTTTTCAGCTCCGAAACTTACAGGATATTCTTATATTACGATTACCTTTTATACATCAAAAGCTCAAGGAAAAGTTGATTTCTCAATTCATGACCCCTTTAACATTTTGTTCATAGCACCCACAGCAATTCCGATTTAAAACTAGGTTGTAGTGTTTGCTTAAAGACCTGTTCTAGTAACCACAATTGATGATTCAAACCCTGGAAGAGGGTAATATCCATGAATCAGAGACTCCCTTCCACTGCTGTGGCCTTGACAATGGCATGCTTCTCCAGTGGTTCTCTCTTTATCTGGTAAAAAACAGTGAAAATAACATTCAATGCTTGTAGTGTTAGATGGAGATAATTAATCATAATTTAAGCTATCTTGTGACTGACACAGTGTCAAACCAATGTACAATTTTCAGTTGACATGCACCGTTATAAGACAGAATGTGGGGCAATGCCTTAGTTCTCACAGACCCCACTGAGTAAAATAAGCAATTACACAGAACAACATACACCAATAGCATACAAATAACAAAACAAAGACGCAGTAACTCTCTGAGGTATTAGCATAGAAAACAATTTGCCAGAAGGTGCACATCTTCTGTAACAATGGATTTCAAACATGTTTTTTCACCAGCTCTGATCTTTTCTTTTCTTTTTTTCAAAGATGAAAATACAGCACTGTTATCTTCTCTGCCAAACACTCACCTGGACTTTCAATACAACACTATGCCTTGTTTTTTTTAAGGGGTCAGGGGTGTTAAAATTCATTATACTTATTGAAGTTAAATCAATGGGAAAAAGTTTTGATAGTGATTCCAAGTTCTGCAGATATTCTATTGATAGACTCCAAGGCTATCAATCAGTAGGTGTGTTTACATGGAGCGTTGCAATCGGTTTAATCCAATAGAAAATGCTCAATCGGAATAAAAATGCCCAAACCGAAAGAAATTGGTTTAAGAGGGGTGGGATAAACCTTTACATGAACTGATCAAAGGGAAAATTCCACCATGTAAATGACCTGATCCGATAAACGGTGTGTCCCAATTGGACGAGGATTCGATTAGAACTACATACGCAGATAAAAAGTGTTAAAAAACGACAAACATGGCGTGCGAGTCCGACGGTTAAGTAGAGAGGTTTAGATAAAGGGGCTTGAGTGATCAATTATCAGGATCTAACCTGACGAAAAGATATTAGTTCAATGTTATCCACATTATATTTAACCTGCAACAGCATTGAGAACTTTTGTAATGATACGTTTGGCCATTTAAAGGCATCATTATATAAACTGCAAACACATGAGGAGAGTCTCTGCATTAAAGACCCACGAATGGCAGATCAACGTGCTACTGCATTTCTCTCCGATACGGTAGGAAATGAAACTGAATGTGGAGGATTTTAACTGTGACGATGATTGACAGGGCAGTTTAAGCGGTGACAGGATGCACGTAACTAAGCGACAAAGTCCGTTAAAGATGACGAAGTAGTACGTCCCAAAGCTTGCATACTCTTCTGCTACACACTCAAAAGTATGGACTTCTTCTTCACAAAAAGAGTACATACTTTTAGGTCGTAGTATAAGTAGGCGAACTGGGATGCAACATTTGATTGTACGTCCTTCTGTGACGTGATATACAGCGCGCGCCTCCACCACTGAAGAGTGCACGCTGCGCTCACAGTAGGCTATAATGTTGTATAAGTGTTTTTATTTCGTAACAAGTTATGAAGATAATGTTGGAATAATCACACAGACATAGCCTGGCTATGCCATCTCTTGACAGCGTTTGCCCCAGGCACTTTTTACTTCAACTGTGCCTGACAGAAGAATTTATTTTTCTGAGTTGAGTCTTACACTTTACAACAAATAAATAGCTTTCATAAAACTGTATAAGTCCTGGTGGCCATTGAGAGTTGCCATGGCAACCGGGAACACATTCAAACTGCTGGAGAGGACAGTGTCAACATTTCTCTCTGTTTCTCGTCAGTTAAAAAGCTTAACAACTGTGTCAAATTGGTTAAGTAACATTACCCACGGTCTACTTTAATTACTTCTGTTAATATTTACACCTCTGTGATTATGGTATCTTTCCTTAATCATCTGAAATATCTATGCGTTTAGTATATGATGCTGAGCATGTGTATGTTTTTATTAATAATTTGGGTGCATTTTATTGTTAATTGTTGTGTTTTTCAACATAAATGAATTTAATTCATTTTGAGTCCGCATTCATCATTCACAGCTGGTGAAATAGCCATTGTATTAGTTAGGGCATAAATTAGGTTAAACTACTGTATGTCCGCCCACAGAAAAATGAATAAATACAAAAATGACCAAATGATTACCAGCACAGAACTATTGATCTACGAACGTCACAGTCACTAACTGGCAACGTCACAAAGTTACGTTATGGCAACGAATCTGATCACAAAATGACTGATGATTGAAAGCGTCAGCACATGTAAACACCAGATCGGTTTAGATAACGTCTCATGTAAACATTCAACCGGAATGATCTCAATCAGAAAAGTGTGCACGTAAACAGGGCTAGTGGTCTTATCTTAAAGAGTTATTTCTCGTAAGTGCTTTAGTAGCTAAAATTGACATGTTTGTTATTCTAGAGAACCACCGAATGGAAAGATTGATCACTTTTAACTATCAACTTTCAAACCAAGTCAAATCTACAAAGTTTCAGCCTCAAATGGATTGCCCACCGACTGATGCAAATTGCTCACAATACTGGAAAGAACTTTCTGGCAAGCTCTAATGTGATTGGCAGACTTTACCAGACATTCAAGATGTTCAACAGACACACTGTTTTTTAGAAAAGTTGTGTTTACAAGGTACTAGGTTGACAACAAGGCTAATCACAGAATTTGCCAGATTAGAGACATCAAATCTTTGGATGATACTCAGATTTTGATTGAGGATCTTATAGATATGTGACCCTCGAGCACAAAACCAGTCCTGTGTCTCAATAGCCAACAATGCATTGTCTGGGTCAAAATTATCCATTTTTCTTTTATGCCAAAAATCATTAGGATATTAAGATCATGTTCCATGAAGATATTTGTTAAATTTCCTACTGTAAATATATAAAAAATGTATTATTAGTAGTAATATGCATTGCTAAGGACTTCATTTGGACAACTTTAAAGGAGATTTTCTCAATATTTAGATTTTTTTAAAGATTCCAGATTTTCAAATATTGTCCTAACAAACCATACATCAATAGAAAGATTGTTTATTCAGCTTTCATATGATGTGTACATCTCAATTTCCCAAAAAAATGATCCTTATGACTGGTTTTGTGGTCCAGGGTCACATATAGTTATAGTTAAAAATAAGAATATTCTGTTTTGTTTTCTGAGTTGCCTGTGGAATAGACTGAATGCATTTTGCTACTTTTGAAAAGGAAGAAATTCAGAGTCTATGCACATTTTCTGCTATTTTTCCATTAGCCTATTTAAATAATTATTTTTTAAGACAGTCTGTTATTGTAATATAATCTGTTTCAGATAAACCCACCCAAAATTGTGTAAACTTCAAGATGTTTAATTACTTCCAAACGACACTCTGCGATTTCTGTTTCTATAACAAAAGAGTTGCTATTCTGGGAACTGAACCAAGATCTTAGGTTTCATGCTATACAATTCCATGTAATGGCAATACAGTCATTTTCTGGCATGTCTACATTAGTGTATGAACCTTATACATTACAAACCTTATTCTACAAGCAGCATACTTGAAGTATGAAGAGGTGTCAGAAAGCTGGAAATTCATCCTGCGGTGCTGAGCTCATGTGGCGTATGAGTAGTGTGTCCTTTATTTTCATGCAGCATACTGTGCAGTGTAGGGTCTAGAATCGGAAGATATGAGCTGTCACATGTAGTTCTCTGAGCATTTGATGACAGCAGTTCTCTCGCCAACGTCTTTTTATTGTCCTATTTATACCAACAATGGCATGAGATGTGCGTGTCATTGTAAATGGCAAACTTGTCACATTCTGAATGAAAAAAAGGGGAAAAAGACTTCAAAGCTGACTGAAGCATTGCTTAAAATCGGTTACTTGGATTGGCTTCTAAAAGGAATTTGTGTATTATTTGGCCTGTTTTGATTTATGAGATGTGTGGTTCCCATCATTATAATTTCATAATTCTAACATGATGATCTTGAACATCAGAAATGAATGGTAACTAGTTAGTTGTGATTGACTAAAGAAAGAACAAAAAGAACAAAAGGACATTCAGATATTTATGAGGGCCAACTAGACTTTCTCTTGGGAATATTTATCACAATATGTAAATTATGAACCACATAAATGCAGGTGTGGTAATTTTCATTAAAAGAAAAAAAAAAATCTATAAAATATCCCACAACTACATAAATCATCAGAATAGATGCCATGTGTACAACCATATTTTTTGTACTATATATATATTGTAGTCAGTTACTGATTCCAAATTACTTATTACTATTACATTACTAATATTGTAGTAATGTAATCTGACTACTTTTTGATGACTTTTTAGACTATACTTTTGAACTCGTTTATTACATTGATTTGAATAGGATAATCTTGAACCATATTGATATAAAAGTATAAAGAGAAAGAAAATATATTCAATTCTTTATCAACAGTGTGCATTAAATATTACATTATGTCAGGGTTTCCCAGGTTGGGGTTGTGAGTTTAATGAAAATCTATTAAACATTATTATGTATATATAAATACACACACATGCATGTATATATTTAAGAAATATTTTCCTGTATATACTGTATATATAATTTATCTTATATATAAATATAATATTTTATAAAAAATATAACATACATGCATGTGTGTGTATTTATATATACATAATAATTATACACAGTACACACACATATATTATGTAAACACAAACTTTTATTTTGGATGTGATTAATCACGATGCATTTTTCCCCAGCACTAAATATAATATTATATATTATATATTATATTATATATATAGGGCCCTATTTTAAGGATCTGAGCTCATGCTCTGAAGCTCACGGCGCAGGTATCCTTAGGGCGTGTCCGAATTTTGCTAGTTTAATGATGGGAAAAGCGGTCGGTGCGCCCAGTGCATGGTCCAAAAGGGTTGTCCCTAGTCTCTTAATGAGTCATGGGTGTGTTTTGGGTGTAACGTGCAGTAAACCAATCAGAGTCTCATCTCCCATTCCCTCACAATAGCAACGCTCCAACAATGCTCCTGAACTCCTGGTGTTCAGACCAGACGCCCATGGGTGAACAGATGCGCCAGTGCATTTGATATTTAAACAACGTGGAGCTGGACGTGAACATGAGAACTGCGTCGGGCTGAAACTAGCAGAAAACACTTGGGTTCGCATTGCGCCGGGTGTATGATAGGGCCCATAATGTTCACACTATTGAATGACAGATGATTAAGATGATCAGCTGTTCTGTAAAAGGAAAACGTATTTGGCGGTGAATTCATAGTGCTGGGTTGCTAAATCAGTGATACTCTCAGTTTGCCCTAGAGAGAAAACAGAATGATTTTCACATTTTGACACATCTGAGACGTGCTAACCGAATTCAGAGCCAAATCCCTTGCCTGTTTGAGACATTACAGGCGGTCCGATGCTTACAGCAACACCTGCTGTTCTCTCTGCTTACATGGGGAAAACATAGCTATAGCTTGCAGTATGTAAGCGTACAGCAAAATGACTATCTACTTTACTTAATCATCATCCCGAAGTACTCTGCGGAGTGCAATAACACTGAAGACGTTATATATATCATATCACGCCTGCCGGACTTTGACTGCATGTGTTTTCTATCCCACCCACAGGCTCTGCACTATTGAACACACGAGGTGGATGAAAAGAGTGAGCGGGCAAATATACATTATTTAACAGTCCCTTTGCTATAATAATGCCAAAGTATATCCATGAGTGTCCTTACCTCAGCGGATACCAGACCCCAGCTGAACCGACACCCACTCGTGTATACGGGGGAAAAGAACACATTAATGATTTATGCTATGGAGAGTGACGCACACACAAACCCTCTGGGAGAGAAAAAAATCACCTATGGGTCAGGGCAGAAACTGAAGATGAGCTCAGATGAGGCTGCAGTATGTTGTACTTGGAGTGCGGTAACCCATTCACAATATCAATAGGATGATCGAATGCGACAAGGCATAAAGAAGCAACAAAATCTTCCCTGGATCCAATAGCAGAGAGATAAGGTCACATCGTGAGTGTTACCCTATGAAATTACATCATGCAAAATGGGGATTGTCCTTTGACTGAAGCAGAATGCAATGCTGATATCCATTAGCTATTCTCAGATTGATAAGCAAATGAGGTCATTCACAGAACTGATGAATACTTTTTTATGTATAATCATTGCAATTGAGGAAAAAACTTTTTCTTTTAGCGTACCCTATTTGCATGTTTTCTTCATCAGTTTCAGTTATTTTTATAGGAGGGAAGGATGTTTCAAAACTTAAGATAGGCTACCATCTTTTGGCCAAATTCTAAGGAAGCATGTACCAAAAAAAAGTGAAAAATATGTAACTTTTCTGAAAAATCAGTCTAGACATATTCATATACACTACTGTTCAAAAGTTTGGATATTTTTGGAAAGTCTTTTTTACTCACCAAGGCAAAATTATTTCAATTTAAAATAAATGTTTTCTATCTCAGTGCATTTCAAAATGCAGTATTCCTCTGGTGGTAAAGCTGGATTTTCAGCATCATTACTCCAATCTTCAGAAATCATTCTAATATATGCTGATTTATGCTGAATTGCACAATTTAATGTGTCTTTAGCCCTATTCGGACGGTAAATGTTTCTCGTGGGGTCGTAAGGTATTTTCATCATTGACAGGGGCTAGTCAGTGATTTTGTTGCCGTTCGAATCCAGAATCCCCGGCTGAATTACCTACTGTTTTTAGACAAACACCAGGTCGTGTGGTGATTTAATTGCCGCCTGAATCCACATCTCTGAGTTTTCAAGAATATATCACTTCAAAAGTCACTGTTTATATCCTTTTTGACCCCTGCAGAGCACCGTACGGTTGCGCTTCGCTGTAATTTGGATGCATTTTAAAGATCTAGACTTTTATTTCTGAAATGCTGGCAAGTATTTACAAGAGCAATTTATTTCATCACCGCTCAAAAAATAAAAAGAAGAAAAGCACGTCAACACTTGAAATGGGCCGTTGTTACGGCAGCAATTATACATGTTAAAATAACCGCAGCATTATGATTACCTCATGTAAATAAGAGGCTGTATTCACTTGTTTCCGCTCATTTCCATGTGGAATAAAATGACATCCTTTATTTTGAGATAAAATACAAGACAGAAAACCATTTTATTATAATGTGCGTCTATATATCTTCCTATTTTTAAACATAATAATTAGGATATTATTTTCCTATTATTAAATTAAATATGCATTTATTCTTATTATACCAGGCATATGTCATTTTATTTACAGCATACGATCATGTTATTGAGCAGGTGAGCAGGTTCCCAGGTGCATCGGATCACAAAACTCGCTCCTCCACCGGGAATAAATCACCATCCGAACGCACGAGTTTTATCACTGAGGTGCCATGCACATTTATTTTTACGGACTTCCACGTGAGAAACAATTGCCATCTGAATAGGGCTTTTGCTGAATAAAAGTATTCATTTCTTTCAACAATTCTTTCAAATGACTTTGAGCATCTGTATACTTCAGTTGATTTTATATGCAACAGTTTGTGCTATATTTCGATTGACCATCTTGTTCTCTTGAGAATGCTTGTCAATTATGTATAACAACATTGGGTATGAAATATTCCTCAACACTACAGCACTACAAACGTTGTAAAACTGTTAAAATTCAATTCAAACAGCCATTTAGCTTTATTATAATTGCTGCCTTGCATAGATGAAATTGCTGTTTACAAACAGACACTTGACGTCGACACTTCTAGGTTCTTCTGGCACCCTGGAAAAGTGCTGCTTTAGATTAGTGCTTCGCTAAAAATGAGCACCATGTGAGTGGTTGAAACAGCATATTTCTAAAAGAAAAACTATTTCAAAGGCAACTCCATTCCAATGTTTTTAATAGTCACAAATGTGATCTATGTATGATCATATATGTATAAACCCACTATCAAATGATTTAATTCTCCCCCAAAATAAACGTAGAAACATGTAGGCCTATTCACTATAAACCAGTTTCCCTTTATAATAATGTTCATAAATTAACAAATATGATAAAATGCTTAACATATTTAATCTATGAAGGTCTACAAAGCAATAGACAGGCCTCTGTTTAATGTTGACTCTTAACTGCAAAACGCTCTTTGAGTCACAAACGTACTTTCAGAAAAAGTTTATAACAAGACAACAAAATCACTGCAATATGATTTTGACGACCTGATCAATCAGAGTAAATGGCTTCAGACTCACTGTAATTTTTACTTGTGCTCTCCAAAGGGAAGCCCAGAAGACTGACTTTGAGCTAGACACTTTTCAAAATATTGTTCACAGAACAGAGTTTAAAATAGACAAAGACTGACTTATCAAGATGTCAGAAACAATAACAAGTCACAACAAGACGACACTCTGAACATTGCACAGAGAGACAGGAACAATTATACCATTAAAATGTTGTGAAGCTACAGGACTGGCACAGAGAACATTTGAAATTCAAAACTGTGGCGTAGACGTCCAACGTTTCCATCAGTGAATTATGCTGCCTTTTGAATATCAAATTATGCTGTAAATAAATAAAGATAATGAACACTGAAAGTAGTTCAGTTGTTCATGCTAACTAACATAGTCATAGATGCTAAAATTCAGATTTGTCATCATAGGAATGTATTTTATTTTAAAATGTATTATAATCAAAACAGCAGCCTTAGTGAACATAAGACATGTTTTTCATTAAACATTAAAACATCTTATCAACCAGGAACTTCTAAATGGTAGTGAATATACACTATATTGCCAAAAGTATTGGGACGCCCCTCCAAATCACTGAGTTCAGGTGTTCAATCACTTCATGGCCACAGGTGTATAAATCAAGCACTAGGCATGCAGACGCTTCTACAAACATTTGTGAAAGAATGGGTCGCTCTCAGGAGCTCAGTGAACTCAAGCGTGGTACCGTGATAGGTTGCCACCTGTGCAATAAGACCATTCCTGAAATTTCCTCACTACTAAATATTCCACGCTCAACTGTTAGTGGGATTATAACAAAGTGGAAGCAATTGGGAACAACAGCAACTTAGACACAAAGTGGTAGGCCACGTAAAATCACAGAGCGGGGTCAGCGCATGCTGAGGGTCACAGTGCGCAGAAGTCGCCAACTTTCTGCAGAGTCAATAGCTACAGACCTCCAAACTTCTGTGGCCTTCAGATGAGCTCAAGAACAGTGCGTAGAGAGCTTCATGGAATGGGTTTCCATGGCCGAGCAGCTCATCCAAGCCTTACATCACCAAGTGCAATGCAAAGCGTGGGATGCAGTGGGTAAAGCACGCCGCCACTGGACTCTAGAGCAGTGGAGACGTGTTCTCTGGAGTGACCAATCACGCTTCTCTGTCTGGCAATCCCATGGACAAGCCTTTTTTTGGCAGTTGCCAGGAGAATGGTACTTGCCTGACTGCATTGTGCCAAGTGTAAAGTTTGGGGTGGGGTTGTTTTTCAGGGGTTGGGCTTGGCCCCTTAGTTCCAGTGAAAGGAACTCTTAATGCTTCAGCATACCAAGACATTTTGGAGAATTTCATGCTCTTTGTGGGAACAGTTTGGGGACGGCCCCTTCCTGTCCCAACATGACTGCGCACCAGTGCACAAAGCGTCGGTCCATAAAGACATGGATGAGCGAGTTTGGTGTGGAGGAACTTGACTGGCCTGCACAGAGTCCTGACCTCATCCCGATAGAACACCTTTGGGATGAATTAGAGCGGAGACTGCGAGCCAGGCCTTCTCGTCCAACATCAGTGCCTGACCTCACAAATGCGCTTCTAGAAGAATGGTCAAAAATTCCCATAAACACACTCCTAAACCTTGAGGAAAGCCTTCCCAGAAGAGTTGAAGCTGTTATAGCTGCAAAGGGTGGGCCAACTCCATATTAAACCCTACGGATTACAAATGGGATGTCATTAAAGTTCATGTGCATGTAAAGGCAGACGTCCCAAAACTTTTGGCAATATTGTGTGTGTGCATATGCAAAAAAAGAGCAGCATAAACATTTGGCTAAGCATCTTTTCTGTTCCACAAATGAAAGTCATACAGTATTGCAACAACATGAGGGTGAGTAAATAACGACTTTTTGCTGAAGTTTTTATCCCTTTAAGCACGTGACACATGCACATCATAACCTTCAAGCATCAGATTTGCATGAGTGCAATTTACATTCTTGCATAACGCATAATTAGGTAATCAGCTGAGTCATGCTGTCATTAAAGACTCCACAGTATTTTGCAGCTGATGGCTATCTGTCAGAAATCAGAGATTGGCAGAAAAAGTGATGGGCGCGCTCTATCACTAGATCTAATGAAGTCAGCTGGCACCAACCTGAGCTCTGAAACACCCACTCTCGCCCGGCCATTAACACCAGCTGTGTGTTGTCTCGTACTGAAGCTGATCAATGCTCTGACACATGCACATCCCACACAAACAAAAATGCTCAGACATGTATGCAAATGCAGGAGTTATTGCAACATAGTCTGCAGAGCATTGTGTACTATGATATTGTGGGGATGCAACATTCATTTCTCCATTTGTAATCTCAATAATGGTGTGTATCTTCAGCTCATATTATTACTAAGTCAACACACCTTCTAAAAATGAGACGTTGGGACTGGACAGTGTTGTCTGAAGCTCAGTCCTTTCACTAAATGTGTCCGCAATACCAACACTGACCAGCAGAGGGCAATTTAGTTGCATCCAAGCACAAAATGGAGGTACGGGAGTGAAGACCAAAATATATATATATTTCTTGATCTTTTATTTCTTCCACTTTTTCTCCCTGCTTTCTCCACAGCGACTACCGCTCTCTGTCAGTTGCAGTCCTGTTTTTATTGCTCTGTATTAATTAGGACATCCATTAGGTGGCTTAAGTCAGACACAAAGATATAAATCCCCTTGTTAATTTGGAAAGAAGAATCAGCGCTGCTCATTATGATTAAATTAGCAGAGATCTGCCGGGTGGCTGGACCTTTATGACATTGAATGTGATCATCAGCTCCAAACATCGGAAGGCAGATTCCCTTTAACCTCTATTAGCATTCTGTACCTAATCTCCGATTTATCACTGGTTAAAAGGTCTCCCTTGAAATAATCAGCTATTTAATCATGATAATGACTCTATATAATTTACACAATCAATTTTTTTATACAGTATTTCAAATCTTTTGCACTGTGGAAACACCCTATATTGCATTAAGTCATATTTTGAACAGCTTGAAGGTGTTTGAAAGCATCCTGGCATTGATTAAACCACTCTTGAACTTATATGGGGACATATTTCCTGGAATATGGGACCACCAAGATGGGAATGGCATTTGCAGGCTGCACATTGTTCTGTGAGATGGCCTTATATGACCATTGCCGTTATACCGTACAACCATGCAAACCAATTACTGGACCGAAGGACTCCCATGAGTTGGCTAGCAATACCATTATAGATTCCCAACCGTGTGTAACAGTTGGTAATTGTGGCCATCTTTTGGTTTCCTCCACACATAAACCAATCCAGATGTTGGAAAGTGTGTGAAAGATGACCTATCAGACCACATTATTTTTTCCATTTGGGTCCAGGTTCTGAGACAGATTTTGCGACTCAGCCTCAGAGTCAAGAGGTTTCTGAATGGCAGCACTGCCATAAATTCTAGATCACAATGTAGTTTTTGTTAAGACAAGGTCACAAAGTTGCTGATTGAATTCCGAAAAATTCTTTGAGGCTACAGTGACATTTAGCAACTATCCTACATAGTGTCCTTTTAATCAACTTGCATCTTGCAACCACAGTTCGTTTCCTGATGCACTTTGTACGTTCGGCATATGACGCAATTATTTTTGAGACTGTTCCTCTCCACACCTTTAATTCTGTTTAACTCACATAGTGCTGCTCGCCTCTTTAAAGCTGCTGATCACTAATCGATCCAATATGACCCTTGTTGCAGCTGCATTTGTGATAGTAAATGGGCTACAAAGTTATTTTTGTCGGCCCATAATTAGCACATCAAAAAAAAGTTTGACATAATGAGTCATAAGTCAAAATTATGACAAAAATGTCACATTTATAACAGCAGAAATTATCACACTCAAATTATAATTATGACATAAAAAGTTAAAATAATAGAATGACAATGACAAAAAATGTGACTCATAATTATGCTTATGTACATTTTATCTCAAATATGACTTTATCATAATTTTAACATTACAGCTAATAAATATGACGTCACACTTTTTACGCCATAATTATGATTTACCAAAATATTTAGTTGAAACAAGGCTTCCACGTAGCTGACCTGTGGTTGTAAAGAAAGTAAAACACGAAGACCATCATCACCATCTCTTCTTCAATGTAAAAACTCAGAAGATGTTCAAACGTTTGGGGTCAGTAAGATCTTTTTTTTAAAAACAAAACTTTTATTCAGCAAGGATACATTAAATTGAGCAAAAGTGACAGTAAAGACATGTTACAAAAGATTTTTACTTCATATTTTCTTCTTTTTAATTTATCAAAATCCACAACAATATTAAGCAGCATGACTGTTTTATACAGGTATATATTTCTTGAGCGGCAAATCCTCATATGAGAATGATTTCTGAAGGATCATGTGACACTGAAGACTAGAGTAATGATGCTGAAAATACAGCTTTACCATCACAGGAATAAATACACATTAAATTGTAATAATATTTCACAACTTTACTGTATTTTTGATCAAATAAATACTGCGTTAGTGAGCATAAGAGATGTCTATTAAAAACTTTGAAAAACTTACCAACCACAAACTTGTGAACTCTTTGCCTGAAAAGAAAATATTCTGAAATGTAGCCAGACAAAACAGTGTTTTTCAAATCCGTGTCTTCCATCAATTAGAAGAGAAATGCTGGCTCAAATAAATGGTTTGTTTTGTGCAGTCTCTGGCTCTTTAATCTTACCTTTCAATACGGTCTTATATCGCACATTTTAAGGCATCTTCTTGCTTACAGGAGCAAAGGAATGCCAATGGAAATCCATTTTCACAGCGCAACAGCTGAAGCAAAGAACTATGGATCAGTGTCAGCCAATCACAGCACTGGATTGTGTTGATAAGACACACTTCAAAGCACCAGTGGCCTTGATAAAAAGCCTTGCACACCTTGCTCATCATCACTCTTCATTTAGCACAGCAAATCAACCATCCCAACATAAACACACACACGCACACAAAATGCATAGACTCAAATCCACAATTCTTCCTTTAAATTGCAGTTAATACACTATTTAGAAACTATGAAAAGATTAATTTATTCCTCCTTTGATCTGATAGAGAACAACATTGTGGTGTAAATTAATATTATAGCTCAAATAATTTGACATCTAATTAAAGCAGATACTGTAAAATAATAAATACACTTTCAAAACATTCATGCAATATCTGTATGCAGACAAAATCAAGCAGAAACAACCTAAGACCTAAAGCAAATTAGTCTAAAGGAAATGCACGGCAATTGTCGCATTGTAACGGATTCCACTGAAGGCAAGCTTAGTTGAACCCAAGTGCAGTTTATTACAAGACGCATGGCAAACATGAGGGCTTAAATACACAGAGACTAATGACTAACAAGACACACCTGTGAACAATCAAGACAATGAACCAATGACCCACATAAACCCACATGACTAAATCAACCAATGACAACATGACACAAGAGACTAGGGAAGCACATGACATAATCACATGAGGGCACAATGGAATCACATGACAAACCAGGAAACATGACATTGAACATGACAAAATAAATACATGAAACGAAACCGAAACACTAGAAATTACACGCATACAGGGGCTCCATGAAGAGTTTTAAGGGGGTATGCAAGACTTCCTCCAGAAGATTAATGTGTTTTTTCTTTTGAAGTTTAATAAGAAATTGAAATGATTTATTAGGTAACATTTATATTATTTCAAGTAACGAAAATGTCGGTTCGTCCCCCGTCCACCCCCAAACTGAGACTGATTTTAACCCATTGGCGCATAAGATCACACTGGTGTGATTAGACCGTTCAGTGCGTCACTGATATTCAAACGTGCTTCTGCGCTTTGGCTGGCGCTGAGACAGAGTACACCAAATTAGGGAATAATGATTCAATGTTTCTCTGAAGAATAAAGTTTTTCAATTGCGGTTTTGCACACAGAGGAATGCTTGCACTACATACTTCTTGAATTAGGTCTTTCCTACACATCCGCAATCAACAATCAACATTTTGTTTAGTCTATTCTGATTTGTAAGGACCCAATTCGTAAGGGAAACTTCCATCCTTTTAACGTCTTCATCCCTACTTTTTTTGTTTTCGCTTATGTGCTCCTGACAGGTGCTTCTTTCCATCCATCGTGTTTTTTTTTTGCGCGCGGTTAACACATCATGCGCTGTGTTGAGAGTGACGAGAGAAGTGATGTTCACATCTTACTTTCTACAATTCACCGATTTTAATTTTATTTTACTACAATGTTATTAGTGTTAACGTGTTCGTGTATGTAATAAAAAAATCATGCACATACAAAAAACCCATGGCGTCCTGGGTCCATATCCCTGGCATACTCTGCACCCCCCCTAACAGCACCCCTGGTCGCGTAAATGAAAGGCCAAAATGCATAAAAAGTGTTACGTGAATGGCCACTAAATGATCTCTGGCTAAATGTTAGGACCTAGTTAAACAAACAGAAAAGTCAAAAGAAAAAAGTTAGTAAGGGAACAATACTACTCATTCATAACTACTCTGATATTTTCTTATTGATAAAATGTAATACCGTCAGTAGTTAACTGGTCTTTAGAGATGAAAAAGGGATTTTTCATTAACTTTGTTTCCTAAAAAGGGCCAAAAAGTTGACAAATATCACACTAAACAGGCATGAGTGGAGATTTTAGATGTTTAGATTTTTTAAAAGCCTAAAGCTAGTGATGATCTCTCGGCTGAAATGCTTCTCCCTAAGGTCGATTAAGTCTTCGTGAGCATGTCAGATTTGTATTTAGCTTTAGTTTAGCTCTGTGAGCTCTCATTCCCAGATAAGGGCAATATCAAGATTGATGGTTGACTGACACACAGAAAGAGGACTTACAATGTGTGTCTCGAAGCCTCGGGAGCTGAAGAACTGAGGAAAATATGCCTCCTTTGTGGTTCTCACACGGGTCCACAGCTACTGTAGTGACATTTACTGATCCCGTTCCCTCCTCTTCTCATCATTGATCATTTCCTGTCCTTTCTCTATTGTTCTCTCCATAAAAAATGTTTCTTGTAAACTTAGCTGAAAATGTGAAGCCAGAGTATTTTTTGCGGTTGTGTAAGCGCCAAGGGTCAACGTGCCGGTAGCATGTAGGCTACACTAACCGAATACACGGTGCATGGCTCTGATGGTTATTCTCTTAATGAGAAATTTCCGTTCATTTGCCCTTATTCATGAAACACGAGCCGAACAAATTTCTATGTAAATCATTTTCATGAATCAGCGCTCATTAATCTATTCGTACCTAAATTGTCGCATTCAATTTAATGGGACAATTTATACACAATTGGTTTTATGCATGACGTACACAGCAATTAGTTCTGGTCTGGCTTCACGAAGGTCCATGCTCATCTAAGATGGTGACCTGAAAATCTGAGACTGCTATGAACCCTGCTTTTCTAGATTATAATATTTCTGTCCCCCAATGAAGATATTGAGTTAGTGAAGACATCTGCTTCCCTTTGATTGTAATAGTTTTACAGCAGAGCACCCAGAGCTCATTTATCAAGCTCCTGCACCACTGCAGAGGGAGCTCCTCTATGACAGTCAGGCCAAGAGAGCAGCTCCACACTCCTTCAATCTTTTAATCAGCTCGCTCTCTCCTTTTCTTCATCTCCATATGCAGTTATGCCTATAAATGTACCCCTGGCAAAATATGCCATTTTTTTTCTAATAAAAAATATAGTACATTTAAATGTTTATAATAATAATAATAATAATAATAATAATTTGTTACATTTATATAGCACTTTTCTGGGTACTCAAATTCGCTTTAAATAGAAGGGGGGAATCTCCTCAACCACCACCAATGTGTGCAGCACCACCTGGATGATGCCACGGCAGCCATATTGTGCCAGAACGCCCACCACACACCAGCTGATTGGTGGAGAGGAGACAGAGTGATGAAGCCAATCAGTATATGAGGATGATTAGGTGCCCATGATGGACAGAGGCCAATGGGCAAATCTGGCCAGGATGCCAGGGTTACACCCCTACTCTTTTTACGAAAGGACATCCTGGGATTTTTAATGACCACAGAGAGTCAGGACCTCGGTTTAACGTCTCATCCGTTTGTTACAGTATAGTGTCCCCATCACTATACTGGGGTGTTAGGACCCATACAGACCACAGGGTGAGCGCCCCCTACTGGCCTCACTAACACCTCTACCAGCAGAAACCTAGTTTTCCCAGTTGGTCTCCCATCCAGGTACTGACCAGGCTCAACCCTGCTTAGCTTCAGTGGGAAACCAGTCTTGGGCTACAGGGTGATATGGCTGCTGGCTGAGTTTAAATAAAGCAAAGTGCATTTTATTTACTAGATCTCACTAGCCGCGTTTCCATTACCCTTCAAATTGCGCAAACTTGAAATTGCGAATTGAAAATACTCCCAATTGAGACACGTCAAAAACTCCAATATATTGTGAAAAAGTTTTTACGCTCGCATGAGGTGTTTTTTCAAGCAATATTTCGCAAAAATGCAATGGAAACAGTTTTTTTTCGCATTTACAGGCCACCTGGTGCAAGTAAAAGTTGATCATTCTTTAAAGATGACGCGGTATGTTTGGACAGAAGACGAGTCTCTTTTATTAAAAGACTAAAGCATTTACAGGAATACTGGATGCTAAACAAAGAAATGCCACAATTTATCAAGACCTTGAAGCAGATATGAGGGGGAAACACCCAGAAACACCTCATACGCTCCCTTCAATTAAAAATAATGGCTAGTGCGGTGGCTGGGATATACGTAAAACTACCAACATCTGTTGCCATGATTTTTGGGATGACTTATCGCGAGAGGAAAAAATCAGTTTTAGTCACATAACATCGGTTAATGGAAACGCTGTCATTTCGCAATAGTTTTTTATTGACATTAAGAAAATGTGTAAAGTCTGTAATGGAAACGCGGCTAGTGTCTCGCTGAGATGGATTTTTTATATAATTAAATCATTTTATACAACAACCAAGGTTGCATTTATTTGATTAGAAATACAGTAAAAACAATAATTTTATACCTCCTTTTTATTTTATTTTAAAATTTAATTTATTCCTGTGATCGCAAAGCTGAATTACTCCAGTCTTCAGTGTCACATGATCCTTCAGAAATCATTCTAATGATTTGGTGCTCAAGAAACATTTATGATTATTATAGAACAAATGTAAACTACGACACACTACCATACAAAAGTTTGGGGTAAGGAATAATAATAAAAAATAATAATAATAATAATAATATTCATTCAGGTCGCATTAAATTGATCAAAAATTACAGTGAAGACATTTATACTGTAATGTTACAAATTATTTATATTTCAAATAAATTCTGTTCTTTTTATTACCTTTTTATAATGTATCATGGTTTCCACAAAAATATTAAACAGCAAAAACACTGATAATAAGAACCATTATTAATAACTGAGCACTAAATCAAAATATTAGAATGATTTCTGAAGGATCATGTAAAGTAATGTAAAGTATATTATACTGTATCTTTCTCCCATACCCTAAAACACATCCTCAGGCAGTGTGTAAGAATCTCTTTCGTTCCCAAGTTTCCCTGATCCCTTTTTTCCCCTCTCTCAATCTTTCACCCTCGGGTTGTAGTGGTCGCTGCAGTGGTAGGTGGTTCGTGCTTGGCCGTTACCCTCCCACCTCACTGTCATACAGGGCATGCAATAGGAGAAGGATGAGAGTAAGAGAAAGAAAGAGAGAGAGAACATGTGGAGTTGCAGAGAGGCAAAAAAGAGCATACGTATCGTGTAGGAGATGGAAGGGGTGGGAACATGGCTGTCATAAAAGCTATTCTTGTGTCTTTTTGTGCCCTGTTTTCAGCAGAGCTTGTCTGTAAAATCTATATTTCATCGCTTGAATTCAGAATTTTATGATGTTGAGCTGGTCCTGCTATCAATAATGTATTGATCATCAAGTCAAATGTTATATGCTTCGTATTGCTGGTGCTCAAAAAGCCATTTTGCAGATATATCTCAATAAATCTTACAAGAGCATAAGACAAGACTCTGCAATACCTACTGTATTCGACAGAAACGTTTGGAGTGAATCAATCTGATCTGTAAACTACAAAGCTCTATAGCCTTCATTTATAGTTTTAAAACCAAAGATGCTTAAAAACTTACAAATTTGTTTCTAAATGTGCCCCTGGAGCACAAAACCAGTCATAAGTCTCACGGGTATATTTGTGGCAATAGCCAACAATACATTGTGTGGGATATAATTATTATTAATTTTTCTTTTATGCCAAAAATCATTAGGATATTAAGTAAAGATCATGTTCCATGAAGATATTTTGTAAATGTCCTACTGTATCTATATATATATATATATATATATATAAAATGTATTATTAGTAGTAATATGCATTGCTAAGGACTTCAACTTTAAAGGAGATTTTCTCAATATTTAGATTTTTTTGCACCCTCAGATTCTAGAATAGTTGTATCTTGGCCAAATATTGTCCTATGGAAACATAATAAGCTAATGGAAAGCTTATTTATTCGGCTTTCTGATGATACATAAATCTCAATTTCTAAAACTTGACCCTAATGACTGGTTTTATGGTCCAGGGTCACAAATGAGTCTGCTCTTGAGTGTATATTCACTGATAAATGAACAAATAACCTCAGTGCATTCTACTCTTGCAGACACAGGCAATGCTTGTATCAATCGAATGCACATTATGATAGCAGAGAGAACGATACCTCATTCAAAAGAGTGGGTCATAATCTCAAACACTTAAAGATGACATTCAAAACTGGAGTGATGCTCTTTTTGATGGCATGATTCAAAGATTTCATGTTGCCTCTTCAAATTCAAAGCAAAATTAATGCTATACACACTGTCTCTCTCTCTCTCTCTCTCTCAAAAAAAAAAATAAAACATAAAAATAAATAAAAATAGTAATAGTTTTTACGGAAATAAAACAAAACAAAAACTCATTAGCAAAACCTTTCAGAAATGTTTGACTTGAGAAACAGTGACAGTCCCAAAAGAAAGACCAATTAGTAAGTTTCACATTATTTTTTGCTGAGGCATCGTTCCAATATTTTCATTTCCTTCAGCCAATTTGTGAATATTCATAAGCTGTGTGGCAGACATTTCCCCCTAAACATTCAAAAATGATTAGGTGGCACACTTCAGCTCCGGAAAGTTTGTGCTATTTGGGGCAAGGGTACCAGTATGGTTTACCAGAGTCTCCAGAGAGCTCATTATCCATACCCAAAGAGCAAGACCTTTAGCTGAGACACAGGGGGGTATTAAAACCCTGCCCGGTGTCTGTTCTCCTTCTCACAGCAGTCCACACGCAGCTGCCTAACACCCAGCATATGAATTCACCTGCATTCTCAGAGACTCAGAGAGTCATGATCACAGATCTCCACTCATTTGTGGCACACATGCAAATGCCATTGAATGATATCGAAAACAAAGAAACATTTAAAAAAACGATTAAAAATGAGGGCGATAAAAACAGCCCATTCTGGTTTAACCTCTACATTTAACCGCCACGATAGTATCCATGGCCATGTCAGAGGCTGGCAAAATGAAGAATAATGGAGTTTTCAAGTAGGCAGGGAAACTGATTTAAAATCATCCGTCAGTAGAGCTAACATATTGCAAGGTGACGTCCTTGAGAAGAAGGCAACCCATGGTGGATTTGACCAAGGGAAACAAGTTATTAGGCCGAAACAGCAGCTAGAGGGATATTATTTATCTGACTTTATCTCAGATACCAAAACTACCAGTGTGAAGATGGATGGCTTTGACTGTCTCTGTTTCAACAAAAATATAAGCATTTAAAATGTTCTTCGATTTACATTCGAAGACAAACAGCCTGAGGTGGTGTAGAATTGGCTATTGTAAACATGTTAGCAAATTAGCAAGTTGGCATTTTCTGAATTAGTTTGTTATAGCTAGCAAATTATTACTTAACTTAGAGATTTGTTTTGACAACTTAGAGTTTACAGTGAAGTAAATAACTCATTTAATTTGGAAGTTAATTAACTAAATCTTTTATGTTAATTGCTATCAAAATGTATGAGTTTGCTTACTCAGTACATCAAGTTAGAGCAATTAACATGCATGAGTACTACAAACTCAAAACTTGATAGTTCTGCTTACTTAAAACTGAGAAAATCATAACTCAAAAAATGTTATGCAACTGATTACCTCAAATTTGTTAAATTAGTCCAACTTATTCGGGTTTATGGTGCACATCCAACAACACTTAAACAGCACCACAAAACATAAATTACAGAAATAAATCTGTATGCATGATATTGCCATTTATTGTGCAAGATCTCCATCCAGTGTAACTTGATCAGGCACTCATTAACATACAAATATTCGCTAACACTTTACAATAAGGTCTCATTTGTTAACATTAGTTCATGCATTAATTAATTAATTATTTTAAAGTGTTACCAAAGATTATTTTACCTTTAACCATAATTAACCATAACAAGTCACATACATCCACCAAACACAACTCATAATTTGTAAATTACTGCAGAATATAGAATTATTAATTTTGAAGAACACCCAAAGCAACATTGGACCCAATTGCCATTTTTCCAAATAAAACAAGAAAGTCATACAGGTTTGGAACAACATGAGGGTGAGTAAATGTTGACAGAACTTTTATTTTTGGGTGTTAGGCTTTCAGTCATTTTTTTATTATGCCTCAAAGCACATTGTGTCCACAAGGACTTTTTATCAAATAGATAACGCGGTTATATCTTTGATCTTAAACACTTTACCGGAGTTTGGATGACAGAATGAATTATATTTTGATGTTAAGTTAAACTGAAAGCATTGACTTCACCCATAATTACCGGATGGGATGGGATGGATGGCAGGAAGCAGGTAGATTTGTTCTAAAGATAAATCAGCTCTTAAAACAAGGTCATGAACATTAGCAGGGTGCTTAAATATAATTCACTGAAGACATCATGAAGAAATCGAAGAAATCGAGCTGAAAATGTGCCAGTGTTAAGGGTCAACTTTTCTTCAATTTAGAAAAGAATTGTGCACCCAAAAATTAACATTTGGTCATCATTTACTCACCCGTACGTTGCTTTTGTACATGCAGTGCGCAAAACATGTACATACACCGATCAGGCATAACATTATGATAGTGAAGTGAATAACACGTGGACGGCCGGGTGTGTGTGTGTGGCTTACCTGGGGAACAGATGGCACCAGGATGCACTATGGGAAGAAGGCAAGCCGGCGGAGGCAGTGTGATGCTTTGGGCAATGTTCTGCTGGGAAACCTTGGGTCCTGCCATCCATGTGGATGTTACTTTGACACGTACCACCTACCAAAGCATTGTTGCAGACAATGTACTGGAATTGGAAACGGTATTTCATTGAAACTGGTGGCTGTGGCTCTTTCAGCAGGATAATGCTCCTGCCACAAAGCAAAAACGGTTGAGGAATGGTTTGAGGAGCACAACAACGAGTTTGAGGTGTTGACTTGGCCTCCAAATTCCCCAGATCTCAATCCAAATCGAGCATCTGTGGGATGTGCTGAACAAACAAACAAGTCCGATCCATGGAGGCCCCACCTCACAACTTACAGGACTTAAAGGATCTGCTGCTAACATCTTGGTGCCAGATACCACAGCACACCTTCAGGGGTCTAGAGGAGTCCATGCCTTGACGGGTCAGGGCTGCTTTGGCAGCAAAAGGGGGACCAACACAATATTAGGTCATAATGTTATGCCTGATCGGTGTATATGGCGTTTTTCTGGTGTTTCCAAGTGTATTGGCATACAGTACATCAGTCATCCAACTTATATTGTATCAGGATGTTAACGGAAGCAAAAAAAACAAAACAAAACACAAAAAATAATCATCAATCTAGACATGTATAGAAGAGTGTCTTGCAGTGTGTTGAGTTGGAAAACTTCCTAGTTTGTGATGATGGATGGGGTGTAACATGTATGTGGCCTTTATTGCCAGTTTAACAATTGCCACTTGTCCTTTTTGATAGCCTAATTAGTGGTTACATGCATTTTCTACAATGTTTGGATGTTAATATGAGCCTCATGATTTATTGCAAAATAAATGGGAATATTATAACAGTGTGTAGTTTTTCACCCCCTACTTTTTTGTAGGAATATACAAATCCCACAATGTGTGATCCCTGAACTATCACCATTGTGCCCTTGAGCAAGGCACTTAACCTTATGTTGCCCCCGTGTAATAATACGCATTCTATCCAGAGTTGCTTTGCATAAATTGCTAAATGATAAATTAGAGCAACATTAATGCATAACTTGTTCCCCATGCTGAAAAGACCAGCATACATTTCTATTATTGTCCAGGCTGGTCTATGCTTGCTAGTGCTGAGCTGGTGAACTAGTCTTGCTGGTTAGGGGACAGTAGTTAAGAAGCTTAGTAGTGGCAACAGCATACCAAAAATCACATTTAAAGCAAAACTGGGAAGAAAATCATATTGCAATTGCCTCTGCATATTATTAAGGCACTGAAGAAGGTCATGTTGTGACTGAAACGTTTGCCATTCATCAGTAAAGCTGTTTTTTTCATCTCACTTTTTGTTGTCTTTTTTCATCTTCATATTGTTTACGCCTTTTTTTCACATTTTTGCCTTGCCTAGATTTCTTTGTGGCTTATGCACCTAGACTTTTTGAACTTTTCCAGGCACTGACGTTTTTTTATGCCTTATATATACTTTTGTCTGAGGTCAACTTATGACGTTTGCGTGGTTTTTACATTCAAAAACATCATAATGAATAAGTAATAGGCTATTTTCTACCCTGGTTTTGAGCCTCTCTCCTGGAACACTCTGTTTTTATGGCCGTGCCGCATTGAAGACTTGAAAGTAAATGCCCACTGCTATGATTGGATAACAGTTTTGCATAATAATGAGTTTCGACTCCCCCGTCAGTACACGTGGGCAATTGTTTTGAAAACTTCCAGTGTGGAAAAATGGCAACCAGAATGATTCGCCCATACATGTTCGTCCCAGAGTCTGATCCCGAATCGCAGGACAATGAACCAACAACACCTCAAATACAAAGGATAGTCCAGCCTGTGACAGCGTGGTAAGTTATCGTTAATTATGTTTAGTTAGACACGTACATCTAATCAGTAGATATCAAACAATCTGTAACAATACAATACTATTAGGGGTGTGACAAGATCTCGTGCCCCGAGATCTCGCGAGATTAAAATGTGACGAGATTTCTCATCGAGGTGAAAAGCTGTCTCGTGGAGTGTGGAGATGAAGTTAGGATAGAATATGCCATCGGTATGTTTACATTACGCCTCCACTGTCATTTTGCTTTTCATAGAAATAAAAACTATTTAGTTCAGGTGGATAACAGTCGCTTCAATTCCATCAGCTCACCCAACACAAGCTGTTCAAGTCGACCATAGTGCGCAGCACTGATCACGTGACGAGAAGACTGAATCCACCGTGGTGGAGGATTCGTTGCGTAACAGAAGCGTCAAACAAATGTTGTATCTAGTAAAATGCGCATACAGCACCACCACTCCCTATTCACAGAGTACACACGATCACGATCACAAAATTGAAAGTGAAAGTAAACCCAAGCAAGCATTCAAACGTGATTTCAATACATTACCGCTGTTTGAAAGCGACTCACTGAGGCATGCAAATATCTCCCAATATGAAAACTATCTTAGGCTGGGCTGCGTAGTTGTAAACATCTCTTAGCTCTCTATCATGCTTGAAGAAAAATGTGGTCCCTATTTGCACTTTGAATATTGAGATATTACTTTGATTATGGTTGCATTATTATTTGCACTTAATATGATCAATTTGTGGAAATGAGTTAATTTAGGAGGTCAAAAGTTGTAGAAGCTCATAAATCATGTGCAGTTCTAAGGTCTGAAGACACAATCCTACAGGAAAGAAACCAGTCAGTTGAGTTTGTGGCAAAACCTTTTGCAGTGCTTGAGTATTGTTGCCTTTTAATGCATATGATAATTCATACTCAGAGAGTAGAACTGACACGACATTCATTACAAGATGATGAGTTAAAACATTTCAAAATGCACCTGCAAACTATTTTTCTAGTCATGTATTTCGTCATTGAGTATTTCTTAAAAATACTGTGTAAAAATCTCATCTCGTCTCGTCTCGTTCTCGTGCACCCAATCTCGTGTCTTGTCTGTGTTGCATCGTTCCTGTCGGATCCAGAAGGCACAGCATCGTTTTTAGTCTCATTCTGTCTGCAAATCCACTCTCGACCTGTGTCTTGTTTCCAAAAGAATCCGCGGTGAAAGCGAACAAACGTGCATCTTACCCATGTGAGCTGGATCTTCATTAAAAATAAAGTTCAACCGCATTCCTAATATTGGAATCCGAAGCAAGCTTATGCAGGACTGTGTTCTTCCACAAACAGGCACCCCACACTATTTTGTAATCTTCAACGGCATGTTTAATGCTTGGTAGCTCGATCCGGTTTAGCTCCACATAGGCCTATGTTATTAACCATTACAAGTCATGTGGAAGTCGGTGGGCGGGGCTACAGAATCAGGCGTTCTTCTACTTCTGTTGAGGCGGCGTTTCTCTGCTCTCTGACGTCACAGGGAGGCAAATTCGCAGATCCCTCGTTTGATGAGCCAGCTGTCAATACAAGCTTTTATATGACTAACAAGGAAGTTTTCAGCTCATAGGGATATTCTTATATTACGATGACCTTTTATAGATGAAATGCTCAAGGAAAAGTTGATTTCTTAATTCATGACCCCTTTAAAAACAAAAATAATTAAATAAATAAAATGAGTGTGTATAGCGCAGCTCACTTAATTTGGTATTGGAAGTTTTTGATAATAAACGTTTGAGTTCATATCAAAATCTCTTCTTCTGAGTGACCTTTTGACTGGATTTGATAAACTTTTGGCAGGATCATTACCACATTGCCATTCCCAGAAAAAGCTTTTAGCAGAACAATAGAGTACTTACTGACACCTCAGATATAGATTTTTTTACTCCAACAAAATAAACTTCCACAATGGTGGTTATCACACTGCAGAGCACCCACAGCTTTCACTTTGTTGTCATTCACCTTGTTCTAATCCCTTTTACCATATGTTTTCATTTAGAATAGAAGAGTACAGTTCGAGGCCTCTAGCATGCCTTGTAGGACGACCTCTGTGCTTATTTCACGGTTTCCGAAGAAATGCCTGTGTCTCACAATGCATTTTTTCACACCACTGCTATTTCATGAATGCCCAAGGGCATGTTGTCGATATACTAGCCATAAGCATAGAAACCTAAAACCATCATGGCTGAGTCACTCTATAGACGGTCTAGCACATGCTTTGTCTGTTAACGTCACGCGTCTGTTGTCTCTCCAAATAAGTTCCGTCCTAACCGACCTTGTACATATATATGGGCTCAGCTGAGTGGAGCTGAAGCATAAAAACTAGGTGAGCCTGCCCAGGGGCCTCCTGAGTACGGAGCAGCGCTGGCCTGCATTCAGCTTTAGCCAGCCAGCCAGCCTTCTCACATCTGCCCTTGCCCCCTTTTATTGGCTGAACAGATGTGACCAACCTCCCAAGGGCTGTGTTGAGTTTTACTTCCTGAGCTCCTGTCCACATCCTCTCCAAAATGGAGTTTATATTCTGACAAAACCATACTTTGGGTGCACCGGGCCAAACTACTATCTGCATATCTAGACAATGGTCTTTTTTTTTTTTTTTTTTTTTTTTAAATGACTGTTGCATTAATAATATTATTTATTTAGTTATGTATAAATATTAAGTTTAGCATAATGTATGGATAGGCAAATTATGTTTGCTCTGTTCATAAAATTAAAAGGTGTTTCTCATAAAAATAAAAAAGGTGCATCCTAAAGCAAAAAAAAACAAAAACACAATGGCTGTCTTTCACTAAGAATGAGTACCCTTGTGTGAAACCAATGCGTCTTCATGCAGAAAACATGATTTATCAATAAGATAATATTTACACTGGCCAAACTACTATCTGCATATCTAGACAATGGTCTTTTTTTTAAATGACTGTTGCTTTATTGTTATTATTTATTTAGTTATGTATAAATATTAATTATTTTACTCAGTTTAACATAATTTATGGATAGGCAAAATACATTTGCTCTGTTTATCACCTCATAAAATTAAAAGGTAAAAAGGTACATCCTAAAGCATAAAAACAATGGCTCTCTTTCACTGAGAATGGGTAACCTTGTGTGAAACCAATGCATCTTCATGCAGAAAACATGATTTATCAATGAGATAATATTTACACTGGCCAAACTACTATCTGCATATCTAGACAATGGACTTAAAAAAAAAAAATACTGTTGCATTATTATTATTTATTTAGTTATGTATAAATATGAATTATTTTACTACGTTTAGCATCATTTATGGATAGGCAAAATATTTTTGCTCTGTTCATAAAATTAAAAGGTGTTTCTCATAAAATAAAATAAAAAGGTGCATCATAAAGCATAAAAACGATGGCTCTTATTCACTAAGAATGGGTAACCTTGTGTGAAACCAATGCGTCTTAATGCAGAAAACATGATTTATTAGTAAGATAATACTTCCATTTGTTCTATATTTAGGATAACATTTCAAATGTTACATAAATAACAAATACATATTTAATAATAAATATTGTAGGGTTACTTGCTATAAGTCTTACGATTTATAAAAAAGAATTTGCACAGCATGCTCCTTTATTATTAGTGAATGAGATGCAATATGAATAATATAATCCAGCAAATTAAATCTTTCAAATTCATATATTTTTATAGCTTACCTTTGCTGATATCCTGATATTCCAACCACAGCTGGCGTTGGACTTGCTTGTTGGGATACCATATGGTACAGGATTCCTCGAAGCCATACACTGCCTCCTGGATAAAATGGTTGCCAAACTCTTTTAAAATGGACACATAGTCACTGCGCAGGGTGGCCCCATCCAGGGAATGAATCGCTGAACTGAAAGCTGAAGTAGAAAGATAAAAGAAGGAGGCTTCAGAGAATCACATCAAACTTTAAATTCAATTTCACATCTCAATTAAAAAGCAGAAGCTGCATAATAGACCGAACAAGAGAGAAAAGTTTCTAAATCTATTGAGGATTACAAAGCTTTACTATTAAATGGTGATTTTCAGTGCAGCTATAATTTGCCTGAAGGATTCAAAGCTTTATTGTCAAATGGTGATTTTTAATACAGTTACACATGCTACAGTGCATAGTTAAAATGGCAAAGCAAAGAATGTGGAAAGAGAAAGAGTGAAAACATGATCTGTCAGTGTGCTGAGCGAAATGCTATCTGGGGAAACAAAGGAAGGATAAACAACAAGGCCTTGTAGAGGCATTGAGTGCTTTTGTGTAGGTTGATATCTGACCTTTTAACAACTTTAACTGCTTTTTCCAACACAGAATATCCATCAAAAAATTTAATGTAAGCTTTTAGTCATAGAATTTAACATTGCCTGCGGTACTTTAGAATATAAAGTACTTGTTTGCACACACTTTTGCAAACGTACTGAAGACCTCTGAAACATTTGGTAGACAGCAGAACTCTAACATGTTATTAATTTAATAAAAAATGTTTCATGTGGGTATTCAAAGAATAGTCCAGTGTTTCAATACAATGATGTTTTAATAACTCCTGCAAATGTTGGCCAAGAAAAAAAAAAGGCTTTCGCCATATTCAGCTTTCTCTCATGACTTCAAGTGAGAAGATGCGGAAAAGGCAGGAGGAAAAGAGTGGTAAAAATCAGAATTGAAAAAGCAAAAACTCCACTTCTCAGTCATATGAAAAATGAATCCTTTAATGGTAATGGGATGAGAAGGGAGGGAACTGGTGCAAGCAATAAGAGCAAGGAAATCAAATTTTAAAGGCCATTCAGGCCATTCATTAATAGGGAGTATCTCTTATAGAACTGCACTTGGGATCCGACATCTGCTCATTAAATATACAGCATTCATTAAACAAATGAAGCAAATGCACTCACAGGGAAAATATGAGGCCAAAATACAACTAAAGCGCCAGAAACTATGCCAACTTTATCCATCTTTGAAGGTTTTCTTTTGTCTTCCTTGACACCAAAGTGTGTAATTTCTGCACCACTAGCGTCACAGAAGTGGAAAAAAATAATAAATGCTCTCAAACTGGTTTCCTGAACATTCCACCAATCTGCCATTGGTTGGTAAAAAAATATAGTCCCACCCCCAAACTCACGCCACTGATTGAGTTAATATTAAGGCTTGTTCACACCGGGACGATTATCACGCGTGTTTATCGTCGACATTTACCGCCTTGTGACTAAACAAAGGGTGCCAATGTGAGTGTGCACACCGACGCGCAAAACGCCAGCCGTAAAAAACGTCATTTATAAATAAAAAAAAATGCCTCGGGTTCGTTTTTTTTGGTTTGACGCACTACGTTAAAAACTGGCCAACCAATGAGACTTTTGATCACGTGCCTGGAGCTGCTGAAGTTACAAAAAACACAACTTGGTGGCGCTCAAGCTCAAAACGGTCTTGCCGAGCACACACTGACGAAGAAGAAGATGCAATGAGGCAAGATGAATGTAGAGCTGCTGGTCTCTTTGGTGTCAGAACACAAAGAACTTCAGGAAAAACGCCACAGCGACTACAAAAATCTCAATAAGAGGGAGATGTTATGGAGAGGAATTGCAGATCAAATAGGATTCAACAGTGAGTTTCCATTAAATCCTATTTGATCTGCAATCAAATCAAAAGCGTCTACTGTCAGGGCGTGAATGAAAATCGTTTGGGTATGAACACAAAGACGCGCCGTAAAACGTCTCGAAAAACGCTGGCGTGCCCGATAATCGCCCCGGTGTGCACAAGGCTTTACTGTGTCATAATGCTTGAACAGAGTGATGTTTGATAGCACCACAGTGTTTACAGAGAAATCAACCTCTACAGGTGGCTTTCTTTTTGCTCTCTCTGAATATTAAGCTAGGATAGTGCAAAAAAATACAGACTTCAGCTTAAATTCTCCCGGTTTTAAACACTTGCCATCTGGGATCAACAAAGCACTGAGTACCGCCTCTTTCACACCAGGCAGCCATATTTACTGCTATTGAGTTTTGCTTCACTACCCACCCAGCACAACTGATCTGTCACAGTGAGGGCTCCACGGCGAGATCACTACGGTCTACCAGACCAAAAGACGTTCTGGCCAGCTAGCCTGAAACCTCTTCCAAACGACAGAATGTTCTGTACATGTGTTTGTTGTAAATACATGATCAATACAAGTAAATGGAAGAAGAATGAGGGTGTTTTACCTTGGGAGAGGGCCCACTGATTGAGCTTCACATGGTACATAATGGACCGTAGCTTCCAGTGCTGAACCAGTGGGTAACCAGTGACCTCACTGTAGTTTACCATACCTAAAAAATACAGAGGACAAGAAACAGTCATGTTTTAATAACAAATATAAGACCCAATTTAAGACTCAAAGCAACTGCTTGACAAGTTCATGGATTTCAAACAGTAAGTTGGGGAGTGATATATAGAAGAGATTGCTTCTTGTTTATCAATATATGATGATATGTTGTCTTGGAAGAGAAAGATTTTAACATTTATCTGCATTTTTGTGTAGGGGAGAGCGGGGCACAACCTAACGCTTTTTGACTTTCTCAGTTTGTGTAAATCCACTCGGCGTTCAGAGTATTTATTTCTTCCCACATTCATTTCACACATCTAGTACAATTATGTGTTTTGTTTCATTAATACAGTGTATACTTTTTTATAGATTTACCCCGAAAGACTGGAAGTGAAATGTGACAACATGCCCCATAGGTGGGTACACTGTAACATGAGCATATGACAGATTAAAATGTTATCTGATATAATCAAAAATAAATGTACTAATTAATAATTAATTTAATAATTAAAAATATAAACGTTTTTGAGTTTGACAAACACACAGCTTTACATCATAGTTTAAAACATAATAATAATTAAGCATTTCTGAACATTGACTCTCAGTTCACCTTTATCTCATGGTTTCTCAATAGAATTCATAACCGTATAGAATATAATATCATAGTTCTAATAGGGGCTCAGTGTGACAACATGCCCCGCCTGCTCCACTGGGATTAACCCCGGCTCGTGTCTTCTGCTGTTAGATCAGCTTTAAAGAACTCTCTCAACTCTTAAATAACCGATAGAAGATTACAATAATATCAGATTTGTCTAATTTTAAATAAACACAAAAAACAGGGATGAAAAATTTACTTAAGAAGCAAAAACTGTGGTTAAATAAGTGTTCAGTGATGTCTTCCAAAGATTTCTTAATTTTGGTGCAATTTTTTTCTGTATATACTGTTGATATGGCAACTAGTAAATACACTAAGTTTGGTCATGCTGGCAAATTTGAAAACCATGTGTGTTACAACTGATCCCACGTTACTTTTAGGAGTGCACTAGCATATAAATAGCCTCAAAGCTAACACATATGGACTAAAGCCCACACAACTTCAATTATGATTACACTGAGTATTTAATAATACAATGTAAGTTTACGAAACTAAATTATATGATGATATCAGGAACTTGCACTGGTTCTGCTTTGTGTTGTGTTGACAGTTGCCGTGTAAATGTATGACTGTGAATCCCTTAATACACTGACAATCCCAGTATGAAATGATTTTTGGAATAGTGTTTGCTAATCCTAACCTTGCTCAATTGGGTTCATTCTCTGCTTTTCATTAGCGCATGACTGCATCGCTGCAAAAATGCGCCCTGATCTGCTGTTGTTTGAAAATCACAGTATTTGGTTTACACAAAATTAAATGAGGCGCAAAAGACAAACAGTTTTCCTGTCAATTCGAAAATGAGTCCGGAAAATGAAAGCACTGACTTGAAACAAAAAATAATACAGGATATATGTTACATTTCTACACACTGAGAACAAATCACACTTGCAAATATTGGTGGATTATCTTAAAGTATGACAATACAATTTCATCGACGATTATGTCAGAAGATAACAGTGATTCCTAGACAATTCTTTCCATAGAGGATAACCATAGTATTAATATTAGAAGACAGAGCAGTTTAGCAGATTTGTGTAAACGAAATCCACTGTGGCATTCTTCATTTATCTTCCAACTCTTTTTAACATATAAGGCATCGCTTTTCTACCCGTGGTTACCCTGTGAGCTAAAATCCCACATATTGCCATATGTTGAGCAGGCGGTGTATAATCAATCATCTCGTCTCCTACAGCAACTGTCAGCCGTGCCTTGCCATCTAGGGAATACAAAGTCCATGTTTCAATTTAACCCCACCTTAATATATAGCACATCTGGCTGATCGCACAGAGTCAAAGCATATCTGGTCTGCGACATTCTGTTTGGGCATTAGAGCATATTGCTTTCTAAACTTGATCTGACGTATCTATAAAACCATAAGCATTCTGTTCTGTCTGTAAAAATTAATTCCTCTTGACATTATCATGGATTTACTCTGTCATTTTAGACCAGTGCTAACATACCAATGATGGATTTGCAGAAATAATGAATTCATAATATCTGTAAGGTGTTGATAGGAGGAATCCCATTATAAACAGAGCACATGTGCTGCAGACAAAAGCACTACATCATCAGCTCAAAGCCTTTGGTCTTAATGAGCGGGACATTCTCAGATTCTTAATGAGAAAGTCAGACAATGAGTGTGTTTACATGAGCATGCTAACATACCAGGGCCGCAACACCAAAGACATTGAAGGGTCTGATGAGTCTCGATTTCTGTTGAGACATTCAGATGGTAGAGTCAGAATTTGGCGTAAACAGAATGAGAACATGGATCCATCATGCCTTGTTACCACTGTGCAGGCTGGTGGTGGTGGTGTAATGGTGTGGGGGATGTTTTCTTGGCACACTTTAGGCCCCTTAGTGCCAATTGGGCATCGTTTAAATGCCACGGCCTACCTGAGCATTGTTTCTGACCATGTCCATCCCTTTATGACCACCATGTACCCATCCTCTGATGGCTACTTCCAGCAGGATAATGCACCATGTCACAAAGCTCCAATCATTTCAAATTGGTTTCTTGAACATGACAATGAGTTCACTGTACTAAAATGGCCCCCACAGTCACCAGATCTCAACCCAATAGAGCATCTTTGGGATGTGGTGGAACGGGAGCTTCGTGCCCTGGATGTGCATCCCACAAATCTCCATCAACTGCAAGATGCTATCCTATCAATATGGGCCAACATTTCTAAAGAATGCTTTCAGCACCTTGTTGAATCAATGCCACGTAGAATTAAGGCAGTTCTGAAGGTGAAAGGGGGTCAAACACAGTATTAGTATGGTGTTCATAATAATCCTTTAGGTGAGTGTATATATAAAGAAATAAAATATTTGGGAGCATAACTCTAACACACACACAGAGTCACGCACACGCACACACAAACATCAATATATATTAGCATGAAACCTGGAAAAACATATTAATTATTCTTAATTATTAATCAATTATTTATAATAAGCTTCTTTTCATAATCATTAGTGTTTCGTACACTCACTGGCTAACTAACACAGTTGAACAAAGAGCCCAATTCGTTTGGAGCATAACACCTCAAAATCCACATGCTCCCCCGCTCTCTGGGGCAGACGGCTTTTTGACACGGAGCACAAATGTGATGAATAAGCTTCTAAATGCGCTGCTCTTGCACTATCCTCACCTTGTGCAGTTTCCACTTAAAACTACCTAAAAGAGAAACCACGCGTGCCCCTGTAGAGTGCGGCAGTGTCAGTGAAGCGCACGTCAGAGTTTGGATAAATAATAACAAGCGTCAAGCGCACAGCCCCTCTTTTCTTTTAACTCTGCTAAAACCCTCGGCTTCAGAGGGCCATGTCTCATTTTTACCCCATGGGCGCCTTGCTCTCATTGTCTGACAGAATGATTAATATGACTGAACTTCACATAACAAACACAAGTTCAGAGGCTGTAGTCATCTTTGCCATTCTGCCGTGTGCCTTTGGGTGGTGGCATCATTAGCGAGGAATGATCAGGCATGCAAGCAGACAATCAAGGCCCACGCTAACATTTGAATATGAAAGTGAGCACAAGAAAACAAGCCTTAAATAAACATATACTAGTATACATTTGTTTACAAGGGCTGAACAAATGTACACACACACATGCACACTGTCAGACATATATCAAAGGGACAAGACAAGAGAAAATCTTAATATTAAATTGTTCGCGCTACACGCTAAACAGTGGGGCGACAGCCCATAACTCACGATGGCGTGGGAGAATCTCCCTGTTTAAAATCTTCTTGCTGGGAGAATTATAGTGACAAGCACTGGTAGAAGATATCATATGGCTCATGAAACCCCATTAATAGCTGCACCCTGAGTTCACTCTTGGATGAGCGGAGGAACGGATGACTACAGGGAAATGATTGAACATTGGGATGCACCTAAAACGGCAACAGGCTTATCTAAAAGAGGGCTAATGGTAAAGCTGTGAAGCTGACTCAATCTCAGAACAGTTACAAATAAAGTTAATTAAATAGTGTTAATAATGTGAAAAAAAGAAATGTAAAATCAGTGAATGAACCTACATTAAGTTACACAAACAAGTACTTTTTAATGGTAAGATTTTTTTGTTTCTTTGATTGTTTAATAATTCCTAAATATTCTTAAATGTGCCGTTTACCTGGGGAACACATGGCACCAGGATGCACTATAGGAAGAAGGCAAGCCGGCGGAGGCAGTGTGATGCTTTGGGCAATGTTCTGCTGGGAAACCTTGGGTCCTGCCATCCATGTGGATGTTACTTTGACACGTGCTACTAGCTAAACACTGTTGCAGACCATGTACACCCTTTATGAAAATGGTGTTCCCTGGTGGAAGTGGTCTCTTTCAGCAGGATAATGCACTCTGTCAAACTGCACAACATCGTTCAGGAATGGTGGAGGAACATGATGAAGAGCTCAAGGTGTTGCTCTGGCCTCCATAGTCCCCAGATCTCAATACAATTGAGCATCTGTGGGATGTGCTGGAACAACAAGTTTGATCCACAGCGGCTCCACCTCACAACCTACAGGACTTGAAGGATACAGGATACTGTAGAATATCACATGGCTGGAAAGACCTCTCAGCCATATGTATGTATATATATATATATATATATATATATATATATATATATATATCAGGGGCGTTTCCTCCGAATAGGCACTGGATGACAAAATAATCTATATTACAAAAATAAAACATTGCAAATATTACAAAATGTGACATTAAACAGTGTAAAAGTCACTCGTTTTTATAAAGTAACAGTGTCCAACAGCCACACCCGCAGGTGCAGTTACAGAGGGAGGCATTCCTCCTCTCTCTCCATTGACTTAAAGGATTAGTTCACTTCAAAATGAACATTTCCTGATATTTTACTCACCCCCATCTCATCCAAGATGTTCATGTTTTTCTTTCTTCAGTCGAAAAGAAATGTTTTTTGAGGAAAACATTCCAGGATTTTTCTCCACATAATGGACTTTAATGGGAACCAACGGTTGAAGGTCCAAATCAATGCAGCTTCAGAGGAAGGGCTTCAGAGGATGCACGATCCCAGAGGAATAGGGTCTTATCTAGACAAATGATCGGTCATTTAAAAAACAAAAACAAAATGAATATACTTTTTAAAACTGAATTGCTCATCTTGCGCTGCTCTGCTACGTGCCATGGATTGCGCAATCATGGCGGAAAGGTCACGCTAGACGTAGGCGGAAGTACCGCCCCAAGCAAACATGCGAGGACTAATACAAATGCCCTTTACCAAAACACACTCCATCTTCAACTTCAAAATCGTCCGACATCGTTGTTTTACCTTTTTTTTTGCTAAAGGGCATTTGTATTAGTCTTCGCATGTGTGCTTTGTAAACACGGGGGCAGTACTTCTGCCTAGGTCTAGCGTGACCTTTACAACGTGATTGCACAATCCTTAGCACATAGCAGAGCAGCGCAAGATAAGCAACTTAGGTTAAAAAGGATATTTATTTACATTTTTTGGGGGGGAAAATGGCCGATGGTTTGTCTAGATCAGACCCTATTCCTCTGGGATCATCAGAGCCTCTGAAGCCCTTCCTCTGAAACTGCACTGATTTGGACCTTCAACCGTTGGTTCCCATTGAAGTCCATTATGTGGAGAAAAATCCTGGAATGTTTTCCTCAAAAAACGTCATTTCTTTTCGACTGAAGAAAGAAAGACATGAACATCTTGGATGAGATAGGGTGAGTAAACTATCAGGAAATGTTCATTTTGAACTGAACTAATCCTTTAAGACTGACACCCTAAAGCGTGCGCTCAGTTTTGAGTGTAATTAAAATGAATTGGGAAAAGTCACGTGAGAGGAGGCAATGGCTCCATCGAGCTATGATTGGATATGATTGGTTATGATTGGATAGGATTGGTGCGTACGATAAATCCCGCCTCTGTTTTTCGTGCGCGTTCTGGTATCTGGTACGAGGATGGCATTAATGGGAAGACTAATAAATAAGTAAACAACTCATATCACCGCTTTATGTCACATCAAAATCAAACTTGAAATGGCCTGAAAACATGACGACTGTGTTTTTTTCATCAGATGGGGAAATTAAAGGTACATCTTCATGTCTGAGACTAGTGTGCACAAGCTTGATGACTGCTGAAAATAAGTATAAAAAGAAAAACTGAACATTAGTAAAAAAAAAAAAAAAAAATTGTTTCAATTGTTCAATTGTTACCAGCTTTTATTTATTATTTTACACTAACTTGATTAAATTTATACTTGGTTTTAATGAATAGAGCATTACATAGCGTAAAAATATAAAATATAATACAGTATTTGGTCTCTCTTTTTTATATAATGTTTATTTAACCACAAAACAATTAAGTGTAACAGGGACATACATTTACATTTGATATATAAAGAAATGTGAAGACTTCCTCCTCATGTTAAAACACCACCACACACCACTGATATATACACTCACCTAAAGGATTATTAGGAACACCTGTTCAATTTCTCATTAATGCAATTATCTAATCAACCAATCACATGGCAGTTGCTTCAATGCATTTAGGGGTGTGGTCCAAGACAATCTCCTGAACTCCAAACTGAATGTCAGAATGGGAAAGAAAGGTGATTTAAGCAATTTTGAGCGTGGCATGGTTGTTGGTGCCAGACGGGCCGGTCTGAGTATTTCACAATCTGCTCAGTTACTGGGATTTTCACGCACAACCATTTCTAGAGTTTACAAAGAATGGTGTGAAAAGGGAAAAACATCCAGTATGCGGCAGTCCTGTGGGCGAAAATGCCTTGTTGATGCTAGAGGTCAGAGGAGAATGGGCCGACTGATTCAAGCTGATAGAAGAGCAACTTTGACTGAAATAACCACTCGTTACAACCGAGGTATGCAGCAAAGCATTTGTGAAGCCACAACACGCACAACCTTGAGGCGGATGGGCTACAACAGCAGAAGACCCCACCGGGTACCACTCATCTCCACTACAAATAGGAGTAAGAGGCTACAATTTGCACAAGCTCACCAAAATTGGACAGTTGAAGACTGGAAAAATGTTGCCTGGTCTGATGAGTCTCGATTTCTGTTGAGACATTCAGATGGTAGAGTCAGAATTTGGCGTAAACAGAATGAGAACATGGATCCATCATGCCTTGTTACCACTGTGCAGGCTGGTGGTGGTGGTGTAATGGTGTGGGGGATGTTTTCTTGGCACACTTTAGGCCCCTTAGTGCCAATTGGGCATCGTTTAAATGCCACGGCCTACCTGAGCATTGTTTCTGACCATGTCCATCCCTTTATGACCACCATGTACCCATCCTCTGATGGCTACTTCCAGCAGGATAATGCACCATGTCACAAAGCTCCAATCATTTCAAATTGGTTTCTTGAACATGACAATGAGTTCACTGTACTAAAATGGCCCCCACAGTCACCAGATCTCAACCCAATAGAGCATCTTTGGGATGTGGTGGAACGGGAGCTTCGTGCCCTGGATGTGCATCCCACAAATCTCCATCAACTGCAAGATGCTATCCTATCAATATGGGCCAACATTTCTAAAGAATGCTTTCAGCACCTTGTTGAATCAATGCCACGTAGAATTAAGGCAGTTCTGAAGGCGAAAGGGGGTCAAACACAGTATTAGTATGGTGTTCCTAATAATCCTTTAGGTGAGTGTATATATTACTGTTTAGCTAATTCTATATGTATTACAGTAAAACACTGTGACTCTGTGGTGCTTTTAAATTATTTCACTGTAATACATTTTGCCAACAGTTTACAGTGCACTTTTGATTAATTGCATAGTTTTGTCTGCAAATCATACTGGGTAGGAGAAAAGAAAAAGAAAAAGAAAATAAAGTAAGAATTACAAATCCTATTTTTCATTCAAGTCAGGAAACTCATTAAACCGGTGATGTGAGAACTTTTTTTTACAACTTTAACTCTCTTTCAAATTATAATGACACCAGGATATCACATTTTCAGCAGCACAAGCACATGTGAAATGAAATGACAGTTGCATGCTGTGTTATTGTGTGCTGTCAGTGATGCTATGAGGTGTAAATATGTGACAACACAAGCATATTCAAATGTTTCTGGTTATTAAAGCTACTTGCTGATATTTAATGCATATTTTGTCTAACTGATATTTACTGCCCTTTAAATTAGCATACATGAAGGAAGCATACATCTGAGTGCATCCTATAATTGAGTCAAAAAGTCATGCAAACAAATTAACACTGCAAACTATTTGGCCAACAGGACACTATCCATCAAGAGGATCTATCTGTTCCAAATATAGACACTCAAGGAGGAGCGGACACATCTTAAAAGATCAAGGTGACACACTTTCCCTCTCAGCCATACTGAGGGACGTCTCTATCAGAATCTCCAGACATCAGAGCAGATAGCAGCCTCTGTGCTTTACTGGTCACTGGGCCATATGCTGCCATTTTAATTGAGAGGGACTTTGGGAGAGGGACTTTGTGCTCCGGAATGAATCACTGCCACTCAGACTGATGTTAGTGATCAGCAAGGGTTCTCCAAACCAGCAAGACCGTGGGGAGAACGGATGTCTGTCACCACCGCTGCTGTCCATGTCCTTAACTAGACAGAAGTTCCTTCTTTCAGTCAACTCATCATACCTCCACATCCCCGTAGATGCCGAAAATAGGGGTGTTTGCATCGGCCACAGGCATCTAAAGGGCCACCCGTGAAGGATCCAGGGCCCATGCTGTGGCACCCACTGTATTAATTATCACATCTAATGTTGTCGGCTAATTAATTGACGTTTACAGCAGGAAATGGCTCCAGCAATTCTATGCAATTAATCAGTGTCAAAGAATAAATTAAACCCCAAATGTGATTACCATTGAGGACTACGCCCAAAATTGAATTTTAATGAGGCTTCTTTTTTTCTCGCTACACATCGAGTCCTGTTATTGAAATTATGGTTCTATTCCACACTGTTGTTGAAAATATTTTATGAGCGGTAAAACCACATAAATTGTGTTGATGGTTCAAATAAATGTGTGTATACACTTAATTCCATCCACAAAATTGCAAAAAACATTATTTATTATTTAGGAGAGACAATTCGCAGCAGAAAGGTATGTTTAAGTTTGTACATTGTGTACAACGTTCACGCACAACTGGATCCAGATGCATAATTATAGAATAATTATCATAGAAGTTTGTTAACTGCTCAACTGTGTTTGTAACACAAGCTGGCGTAATAAGTGGGACAAAAATGTCACATTGGCTTAGCAACGGCACCATGTTTTTTCTCCCTACAAATGGGGGCATGTAAGGTAAAGAACAAGTCAGATGGTGCAGTGAAATCAGATGTCAGTGAAGAATGCTTTCTCAATTACAGAGACGTGTGGAACAGGAAAAGCTGTTTAACCCTCCAATTCATTTTGAATTTGAACTGAACAATTAGAGAAGGGTATAATTTGCTTGGCATTCGACAACTGCAAGGTTACGGTAGACAGAAAATCCACATTTGTATATTAAAAAAGTGACAGATGCAGCAGAATAAACAAACAGCAAAACTCACACAACATGCTGTCGCTGAAATGCATAAACAATAAATAAACAAAGATGAAAAAATTATATATTCTGACATTATAGAGCAATTAAATATCCACAGCAAGGCTCTGTGTGCTTTCTACTCAAAAGCAGAGGATTAAATGTCAAAAATGCTCAACTAAAAAACTGAAAATACGGTCATACATGAAAACTTTTTTTGTTGAACTGTTAAAAGTTAATGCTTAACTAGAGATAATGTTAAAGGTGAGCTTTTAACACCTTTTTATTCTTGAAAGTAATGTGCAGTGGCTTTGTAATAATCAAAATGCATTCATGTAATTTATTTTATGTCCTATTTCTGCAATAAACTGTAAATATTATCCCCTGAAGGTGTGACCTCCTTTTCCAATTCCAATTACTGACAGGTCTAATAAAGTATAGATAGCATGTGAAGTTCCTCAGTGTGAAGAAAACATCCTAAAGGAGCACCTGTCATAACAAGAATAAACATGAGCCGTGTTCTGTATACTGAGGCTAAACAAATACTCAACCAGCCATGGAAGTTTTATTTTTTATTTATACATTTTTACTGGGAGGTATTTTATAATGTAGTTTCTTGAAGAATCTACAGACTGTATTGCAATTAAGCAAATTAATCAACTCATGCTAATTTGTTTAATGTAGGCTTGCATCCCATTTACAGGAAATGTAAGTCTGAATCCTTATTTATTATACTTTATTAGCTCAAAATACAGATGTAGTTTGGTCACAGACTCCTGCGGGGAGATTTCTTTTTCTCACTTCTCTTTTATGGGCCCATGCATACAAGTGAGGAACGGTTTGAATTAGGTAACAAAGAAGATGCAGAATTAGAATCATTCATAGATAGATACTGTTTTTACTATATTTCTGATCAAATAAATTCCACCTTGATGAGCATAAGAGACTTTCTAAAACATGAAAAAAATCTTACCAACCCCAAACAGCTTTTGAACGGTAGTGTATAAGAACCCTTAATTTCCCAGAATGCATTACCTGAGTTTAATTTCTTTGAATTACAATTCAGTATATACACAGGTGAAGTGAATATCACTGATTATCTCTTCATCACGGCTCCTGTTAGTGGGTGGGATATATTAGGCAGCAAGTGAACATTTTGTCCTTAAAGTTGATGTGTTAGAAGCAGGAAAAATGGGTAAGTGTAAGGATTTGAGCGAGTTTGACAAGGCTCATTGATGCACGTGGGGAGCGAAGGCTGGCCCGTGTGGTCCGATCAAACAGACGAGCTACTGGAGCTCAGATTGCTCCAGAAGTTAATGCTGGTTCTGATAGAAAATAGAAAATACACAGAGCATCTCAGTTTGTTGCGTATGGGGCTGTATAGCCGCTGACCAGTCAGGGTGCCCATGCTGACCCCTGTCCACCGCTGAAAGCACCAACAGTGGCACATGAGCATCAGAACTGGACCACGGAGCAATGGAAGAAGGTGGCCTGGTCTGATGAATCACGTTTCCTTTTACATCACGTGGATGGCCGGGTGCGTGGGGAACACATGGCACCAGGATGCACTATGGAAAGAAGGCAAGCCGGCGGAGGCAGTGTGATGCTTTGGGCAATGTTCTGCTGGGAAACCTTGGGTCCTGCCATCCATGTGGATGTTACTTTGACACGTACCACCTACCAAAGCATTGTTGCAGACCATGTACAGCCTTTCATGGAAACGGTATTCCCTGGTGGCTGTGGCTCTTTCAGCAGGATAATGCTCCTGCCACAAAGCAAAAATGCTTCAGGAATGGTTTGAGGAGCACAACAACGAGTTTGAGGTGTTGACTTGGCCTCCAAATTCCCCAAATCTCAATCCAATCGAGCATCTGTGGGATGTGCTGAACAAACAAGTCCGATCCATGGAGGCCCCACCTCACAACTTACAGGACTTAAAGGGTCTGCTGCTAACATCTTGGTGCCAGATACCACAGCACACCTTCAGGGGTCTAGTGAAGTCCATGCCTCGATGGGTCAGGGCTGTTTTGGCAGCAAAAGGGGGACCAACACAATATTAGGACATCATAATAGGTCATAATGTTGTGCCTGATCGGTGTACATTTCCATTTCCATTTAAAATGAATAAAAAAGGGAGTCAATTCTTCAACTCTGAACTGTCCACAACCTTGTAACACACTACAGATATAATAGAGATAGCAGATTAAAAGTAACAAATCACAGAAGATGCAAACAAAGTTTTAAAATTCACCGCAAGGTCACATATCAACTCACACACTCCTTCTCTAGACAGCAAAACTGCCCATGATAGAACTCAAGCAGAAATAACATACTGCCAAGCATTAAAAAGCACTGTAGATACTCATCGGTTCCACTTCTTCCCGTGTAGCGAATAGAAAAACTCATGGACTGAAACCGCAAGGTGGCATCTGCACACATGAGCGGTGATGAAAGAAGATCCAAACATGAAACAGGAAATCTCCAGCTCATCGATCCTGCCAGGCCATTCTTTGGGATTATAGGAACTCCCACTGCAGAGCACACACAAAGGCCTAACTTGATTGGATCCATCCGATTAAATCTGGACCTTGTCACTTCTGTGCTGTCTTCAAGAGCTGCATTCGGGAGATTGCCCAAGCACAGCTAATTCTTAAGAAGCGGTGAGAAATCCATGTGTCAGCCATTTCAGTGAACTCTCTTTGCAGCCTCTTTTGTGTTTGATGATCAATGGCATCTATTCATCCTTCGCTCACCACACAGTACCTGCCCAGCAGGCTGTAGCACCTGTGGTCCTTTTGCATCATGTAATGTGCGTTTTGAAGTGAATTCTTTTAGCATTTTCATTTCGATTGCCATGAAACCGTGCCGTCGTGCACGCGCCTTTGAAAGAATCCCCAGGCGAATTGTGTGTCACAAAGACAAGTGTTGCTTAACCCAGACACCCCCACCCTCAAAGAATCTCCATCTGTGGCCATGAATGTGAGTCACCATATGCATCAGGAGGCAGAGATGATTTCCCTCCTTTCTTTCTTTCTTTCTTTCAGCAGAAAATCTGCTTAGTGCCAATGTGCTTTCTACCTGCATTCCAATTAAATCAAGATGTATTTGCCTTTCAAAGCTTCTCGGCCTTCTTTCTTTCCCATTGGAATAATTGATGGAGTCCTCCGGTCCTATGATGAATGACTTCCAACCCAGAGATGAATAGAAAGATGAATGCATTGCCCTGAGAGGGTTGGGAGGAACGGCTCCAGGAGTGCTGACATAGTGACAAATACACTGACCGTCGCACCAACTTTCCCAAATCAGCAAGGGAGGGTGGCAGAGGCCTGACAACTTCAACGACTGCTCGGGTATGTGCCACTTGCCCGAACCGTACCCAATTACCTGAGCTAGTGACTAATTTAACCTCAGGTGAGTTTCAGAACTGATGCCTCGAGACAGTCGAGGGAAAAACACTGGGATGATGTATTAAGGCCATGGGCGAGAAACAAAAGCTTTTCTTAAAACAGGAGTTTAAACATTTTTTACCCCACTTCTTAAATGCTGCCGCAAAGAATTTTGCAACAAAGTTACAATAAGCAACAAGAAAGAAACATTTTATTTAAAACGGCACTAGCTATGTTTCCATCCAAAGTTGCAAATTTAACTTCAAGTAAGGGATAATGTAGATCCAGCCGGTTGTTATCTTAGAATAAACCCTGACATGGTAATCAGAACCCCGACACAAAGCGGATGACTGATCACCCTGACGGGGTTTATTCTGCGATAACAACCGGCTGGATCTACATTATCCCGCTTATTACACAGCTACTTACCATGTAAGTAAATAATTAGACATGAAATATTGATCTGAGTCGAAATATTTTATTAGCTCTTTAAATGCAAATCTTCTGCGGAGAAACAGTTGCTAGCAAGCGGCAAGTTTGAACTAGATGGACATTTAAGATAAATAGTCATGTATATTATAATATATAATAACATAGCACTGGACGGCGCGATTGACTAATCACAATTAAGTATTCCACAGAGCGGTGTAATAATATTGGAATATCACATAAAACATTTGCAAATAAAGAACCTTTTCAATCAAATGGGAAATTGGTGCAAAATATCTGTATCAAAATGGAAGTTGCTGCAATCTGGGGAAGCCACTGTGGCTCTTTTTCATACATCATAAATGACTTGCACCTCAGAGCATGCAGACAAAACGCAATAAACGCTGTCCTGCTATCTTGTGTAATGTTATCTTGCTTTGCGTCGCAAAATCGTGCGAGACAGTTCTGGGAGGTAATTATACCCACTAGACTTTGGCTCAGGCATTTCAGAATGACCTAACCAACATATGAGATGGTCTGCAATGAAATCAGTCCACTGGTTAGTCCAGTTATCCAATCACATCCTTTGCTGATGCAAAGTTTGTTGCACTTCAAGGGATTAATTTAGTAAATGTGTTTTCAGCATAGTTTATGTGCATGTCTTTGTATTGGATAAAAAATTTGAGCACATACATGTTTTATGCACATACATTTTTATTAGAACTATGCACATTTCAGTGTTTTTATGCAATATCCCAAACATCTAATAAAAATAGGTTGATGGAAACATAGCTACTGTTATTTAGAGGTACACAAAGAGAGAGACTGAGTGCCTGGCCTGCCGCTGCGCTAAGTGAGTGACAGGAGGCGTGGCTGAGTGAGTGACAGGAAGCGCGGCTGAGCGAGTGACAAGAGGCGTGGCTGAGCGAGTGACAAGAGGCGTGGCTGAGTGAGTGACAGGAAGCGCGGCTGAGTGAGTGACAGGAGGCGTGGCTGAGTGAGTGACAGGAAGCGCGGCTGAGCGAGTGACAAGAGGCGTGGCTGAGCGAGTGACAAGAGGCGTGGCTGAGTGAGTGACAGGAAGCGCGGCTGAGCGAGTGACAAGAGGCGTGGCTGAGCGAGTGACAAGAGGCGTGGCTGAGTGAGTGACAGGAAGCGCGGCTGAGAGAGTGACAGGAGGCGTGGCTGAGTGAGTGACAGGAGGCGTGGCTGAGTGAGTGACAGGAAGCGCGGCTGAGCGAGTGACAAGAGGCGTGGCTGAGCGAGTGACAAGAGGCGTGGCTGAGTTAGTGACAGGAGGCGTGGCTGAGTGAGTGACCGGAGGCGTGGCTGAGTGAGTGACAGGAGGCGTGGCTGAGTGAGTGACAGGAGGCGTGGCTGAGTGAGTGACAGGAGGCGTGGCTGAGTGAGTGACAGGAAGCGCGGCTGAGCGAGTGACAAGAGGCGTGGCTGAGCGAGTGACAAGAGGCGTGGCTGAGTTAGTGACAGGAGGCGTGGCTGAGTTAGTGACAGGAGGCGTGGCTGAGTGAGTGACAGGAGGCGTGGCTGAGTGAGTGACAGGAAGCGCGGCTGAGTGAGTGACAAGAGGCGTGGCTGAGCGAGTGACAAGAGGCGTGGCTGAGTTAGTGACAGGAGGCGTGGCTGAGTGAGTGACAGGAGGCGTGGCTGAGTGAGTGACAGGAGGCGTGGCTGAGTGAGTGACAGGAGGGAAGAGAGAGAAAGCACTGCTGAAATAGGTGTATGGATACTGCGGAAAAGCGGCATTGAATCGTTTAACATATTTTAGTAGAGATATGTATCAAAAAATCATATTTTGACAGCACTGAAACGTCAAACCTGAAAGATTTGGGGCTTTTGAAAAAACATTTGGGGCTCCAGCCCCCTTAGCCCACCCTTAGCACCGCCCCTGCCCTTATGTCATTTCAATCAGGTATCTTCTTTTGTGTTCCCCAGAATAAGGAAAGTCATACAGGTTTGAAACAACATTATGCTACCATGTCCTATTCTGCCTTTCTTTTCAAATCCCACTTGCTATGTATTTAAATTTACTGTAACAGCCTCATGAAGTACAAAAACAATCTCGTATGACGACAAAAAGAGCTTTACTTGATTTGAGTGAATGGTGGTGATGGTGAGAGGACTTAAGATGTGCACTCCAAAGAGCTTTCTATGGTCATAATTAAATGTCTGAATGGCACACACATGTCTAATATGACTAATGAATCATGTATTAGGCATAATTTGCAGTTCTTGCAATAGAGGATCTTGGAGAGCATCAGGTGCAGGGGGATGAGTCAGAAGGGTTGGAGAGCGTCGCACTGAAACACCTGCTTCATACGCCTCCCTCCCAGACCAGCAGCACGTCACACTGCAATAGATAAATAACCTCTGTCTTCACAGCCAAGGCCTCAAGCATGACTGACAGAGGATGACTCTTCCAGATTACCCATTTTAATCTTCCCGCAAGAATCCAATATGACCTCTCATAAGTCTCACCTGATGCCATGACCATTATGTCTGAAAACCAGCTATGTCAACCATTGTTTCTTTGAGCGAAAGCACCTGCACCCTCCGGTAGCTCAGGCAATATTACAGACCCACACCGGACCATTTCATACACTTATGACCTTTAGACTGGATTACAAATTGGAGTTGAATGGTGGTAGGGGAATCAAGTTGGCCATAATAAAATAGCTGTAAAATGTGATAAATGTCAGCCTTTTTCTTATTTAATTTTAGCACAGGGCAAAACTAGCTGTGCTACTCTAGGACTACACTGCAAAAAATGCTTTTCTTACTTGGTATTTTTGTCTTGTCTCCAGTCCAAATGTCTAAAAATTCTTAAATCAAGATGTTTTTATTAGTTTTTTTTCTTGTTTTATGGGGGAAAAATCTAAATGAAGTGAGTTTTTGCTTAAAACAAGCAAAATGATCTGCCAATGGGGTAAGAAAAATAATCTTGTTTCTGTTTGAAATCTTGTTTTTGTTTTTGAAACTTGAGATTTCAGTCAGAAACAAGATTATTTTTCTTACCCCATTGGCAGATCATTTTGCTTGTTTTAAGCAAAAACTCACTTCATTTAGATTTGATTTTCCAGAAAACAAGAAAAAAAATATCTTACGTAATTTTACATATATAGTAAAAGCATCTTGTGTAGATATTTAAAGGGCATATTGCAGGTTAGAGACCCCAGTGAGTCAATGTATAGAAAAATAATGTAGGGACTAGATGAGAAATTTTTACTTCCCCATCTAAAAATGCCAAAACCGGAAGTGGCGTAACGGGAGGGAGTGCGGTGAATTTCAACGATAGGAAAACAATGGATCAGTTCGGACGCTAAAGAAATTAAATTCAGCAAAGTTTTGTCAGATATTTAGACCTGTTGTTAGAGAATACATACTTTTTTATTAAGTTAACAATATAGAGTTATTTTAAAAAGTTTTATTATCCCATTATCTCATTTTCAAATTGTTATTGTTTGTGTTAATCATACACCTCACTTAAATTAATTAATAAAAGCAAAATGATTAACATCATATTTTTTTTGCATATCAGAGTAATTCAAGTTTGAAGTACTACTGAAAAACATGCTGGGCAAAACACAGTCTGCCTAAACTCAGCTGATAATCAGAAGCAAATGGATTTTTGTAGACTATAGGCCACTGACAGGCTTGTTCAATAAAAAAGAAACATACATATTGACAACTAAAGTCATGTTTGTGAATGTCTATTCCGTGCTTTACTGTCTTTGAATGATCATTTGTAAGCTTTTCTCATCAAGTGCTAATAAATGCAATTTGCATTTTAATCAGCATATAATGTCATTATTATTTTTTAAAGGGGTCATAACACACGCAGTTTCTGCCAGTCTCGTGTTAATCTTGAGTACCTGTAGAGTAGTGTTGATCCTTCATATCTCCCAAGAGTCTTTAGTTTATCATATTTATAAAAGACAGACACACTGTACCGATTCTTTCAGAAAACAGCCGAGCTCGTGGAGGCGTGCAGTGGGCGGAGCGAAAGAGACACACACACACACACACACACACACACACGTTGGTGCACCTATCATTATGAGGACATTCCTTAGACGTAATGTTTTTTATACTGTACAAACTGTACATTCTATCCCCCTACACTACCCCTACCCCTAAACCTACCCATCACACACACACACACATACACTACCCCTACCCCTAAACCTACCCATCACACACACACACACACACACACACACTACCCCTACCCCTAAACCTACCCATCACACACACACACACACACACTACCCCAACCCCTAAACCTACCCATCACACACACACACACACACACACACACACACTACCCCTACCCCTAAACCTACCTATCACACACACACACACACACACTACCCCTAAACTTACCCATCACAGAAAACATTCTGCAATTTAAAATTTTTAATAAAACATTGTTTAGTATGTTTTTAAAGCTATTTTTATTATGAGGACACAGGAAATGTCCTCATAAACCACGTTTACGTTGTAATACCAGTGTAATACCAATGTCATTATACAAATTTGTGTCCTCATAAATCACATAAACATGCACACACACACACACACACACACACACACATCATGGCATTATCCCTGGATAACTCTTGATTCACTATACGTTGGTGTTGTTCACATTATATGCACTTATGCACCGATTGCCAACAAAACACACACACATTTGATGCAGTTTCACTCACCGCCTGAGGTTTCCACTCATGACCGGAAACAAACACACCCACTTGCAGAACTCCGGAAACACAATCTGCATCCACTGTTCCCTTAACGCTGGGTTATTTGGGAAGCTGAACAAGGTGATCTTTCCCTCACGCCAGAAACACACTTCTTTAGTGACTCTTGCTCTCACTCTGGGTGATGTGTGTGTGTGTGTGTGTGTGTGTGTGTGTGCGCGCTCATCCGGGAGAAGTGCCCATACAAGGAATTCCGCCCTTTATGATGTCATACAGGGCCATACTCAACAAAAACTTTCCAAAACTTGTTCAAATCCTGAAGGAGTGTATTTAGCACAGAAATACTCTGTCATACGTCCAACTCATTTTTTTTTATTTTGTCCATGTTTATCATGAGAATCAACTCTTTAACAGTGTAAATAAGGCAGAATGCATGAAACAGCATTAGACATCCCCTTTAAATTAATTGACACCCTAGTAACAACTCTAATATATGCCAGGAACATCTTAAGTACAAGATTTGTCAACTATGCATAAAGTGAAGAATAATTCAGATCTTGTCAAGGACTTATGACAAGACATACATTAAAAGATACAGTACATGCTGAAACTGGCAACAGCTGCCAGATGAAGAAAAAATAAACAAGCACGTACGATTTCTATTTTGTTTGGCCTTTCCTGCTGTTAATTTTACATCAGACCTTAAGGACTATAATCTTTCATTCTTTGTCAGTCTGATATGGGTGGCCGAAGCCAGAGGGAAAGAGTATGATGAAAGATGCAGCGTTCTGAAGCCTCATTCGACGTGACAGGATTTAGGGTAAGGAGCTGCCGCGCAGAATACTCGTACTGAGGTGAGCTCCAGAAAGGAGTTAGACTGGTCAGCTAGACAGAGTCAGCAACATCCAGAAGCCTCTGAAAAATTATTTTGTTAATACCCTCTCCGTTTTTATATGCCTCTTCATCAGAAGATAATGTGAACCAGTCAACTGTTTGCAAGAACTTATAACATATGCACACAAACACTGAAGATGGATGTGAAGCATCTTGATCTGAAATATTGAGAGGATCGATTTTGAATAATCTTTCTTTCTTAATAAACAATTAAATATGCATTTAGGTATGAGAGGCTGTGCTGTATTCTGAAGTGCAGCAAAGCCTGGACCCAAACTACCATCTCTGATTTATTAAATGAGTTTTAGCATTGGAAATGCTGAATGGCTTTGTTGTGATCATGCTAAGCAGGAAATCCAAGTGAAGAGTGTTACTATTGAGGATTTATAAGGTCAAGGGCGAGATTAAGAGGCTTATTTAATCAAGACAAACATTTATAATCTGTAAAACTAATAGAATGTGTTCAAAGCTTTGTCAACACTTGGGGAAAGTGGCAAAAAAAAAAAATTTGCTTTTTTTTATATAACTCAAAAATGAGATAAAAAACATTAATTTTGTCTGGATCAGTGGATCAGAGTAACTATATATTTTATTCAGTATTACTTTTATATTTGTACTCAAAGGTACCCTCTTTTTCATTCTTGTCAAGTACTTGATAGGTGCGTAGGACAAACTCAATAATCAAAGCCCAATATAAACTAGTAAACCTAAAACCTGCACATTATCCCAGCTTGCAAAAGTGATCAAAATTTATTTGGCAATGTTTCAGTCCCATGACCTGTATCACTCATTTCTACCTAAAGGGGTCATATGACACATCCTGTACATTATTGTTGCTCCTCTATGCCCCGCCTTTCTGAAACGCGCCGATTTTTACAAAGCTCATCGTTCTGAAAAGCGCGGTGTGCTCTGATTGGCCAGCGATCCAGTGCATTGTGAATACCTTAAGTGTCTGACGGAAATGTCACGCCCCTTACCATATTTGGGACATCAGCTCCCAAAGCAAAGCAATATTGACAGATGATAATGTCGGTTCTACCTTATCAGTTCGAGCCCGAATCTGATGCGGATGATGCAGATGACCAAGCTGATCGATCAACGTTGCCAGCGCAACTGCACCAGAAAGTATCAGATTGGTAAGTTTGCATTTGTTATCGTAGAAACGACAAAGACGTAGAAACGGTCTGTGCTCTCCCAAGTGATAGACACAGTCCTCCGTAAATTGTCCAGCACACATTTGAATATTTGGGTTGTACTGTTCTGGAACAGTGTTGTAACTAAAGCTTAGCCAGTCTTATAATTGTCCCCTCTTTTGGAAGGCCAACGTCTCCACGACAGGGCGGCGCCGGCTACAACAATACTACAGCGAGAATAAAAGTTACGCCTTCTTTCTTTGCGTATACATATACGGTATACGGTGTTTACTACAGTAAATCTGTTCATCATATAAAGCCATCGTGTCTCTTCAGAAGACTTGGATTTGGATTAGACACTCGATTGATTATTTTTACGATGCCTTTATGACATTTTTTGGATCTTTTAAGTTTGAGAAGAATTTACTTTAAACGGAGGGATAGAAATCTCTCAGGTTTTATAAAGAATATCTTCATTTGTGTTTGGAAGTCAAACGAAACGACATGAGGGAGAGCACATGATGCCAGAGTTTACATTTTTGAGTGAATTATACCGTATAAATACAGTAAGCTAAGCATTGGATAAAACAACTCTATATCATGAATCATATCGACGATACATATTGCGCATTTTTATATCGCGATACATCGATTAACGATGTATTGGTACACCCCTAATGATTAGGTAATGAAATGAATATGAAATGAAAGATATTTTTTGATCTTGGTTGTCAGTGGCTTCTTAAAAGACTACAAACTGATGTAGTCACTGAGGTGTTGAGTTTTTAAATCATAAATGTGCAAGTTCTTACCAGTGAGGTACTCCGGATCAGGCACTGGATCAGACAGCTCCTCGTGACACTGGGCTTCAGTCGGCACAGACGCCACCACCATGCCATCCGGGAGCTGCTGCTCGATGCCACGTGCAAAGTTTTTCTGCCTAGATAGCAGAAGATAAAGAAGACAATCCACTTAAAACACAGTTCATTGTTTGAAGGGTCATCTGTCAATTACATAAATCCTACATTTAAGCCCTTTATATATATTTTTTGTTTATATCTTACATATATATTTTACTAAATATTATTAAAAAATGACCTGCTAATTGCTAGGTGGTGCTTTGTGGCAATGTTATCAGTAAAATGAAACCATTTGAATGACAATGCTAAATGAAGAGCGAATAAAACAATCCTGTAAAATATTGATAACGTACACTAAAATAAACAGTAAACGTTAAAGGGGTCATGAGCTGAGAAATCAAATTTTCATTGAGCTTTTGACATGTTAGAGGTCATCATACTATAAGAATATCCTGTACGTTTCAGAACTTAAAACTTCTTTGTTAGTCCAAAAACAGCTTTTACTGTAACCAAGCCCAGAAAACGAATGATTGTGGAATGTGCCGATAGGTGATAGACTGCCTGTGCAGAAGAAGATCAACGCCTACTTCATCATCGACTCCGCCCACTGGCGTGTTAGTGAGATGACGAGGAGAGAAGAGGATCAGGATACAGGACTAAAAATAACATTACCTTCCAAAGGATCCTAATGCTAGGAATGTGCTTATTTATTTTCAACAATGTGAATGTCTCAGTTGAGCATTATTTATTTGTATTCGCTACATTTCACTGTGGATTCTTTGGTAAATCAGTCGCAATTTTGGCGCAGGCTTTGCAAACAGACTTTTATGATATGGACTTGACAGTAATGCCACAACATGTGAGTAACCGTGTTAATTCTAATGCCTGATCTGAGACCAGTGATTTCTGATATGTAATGATTCATGTACAGTCAGATGTTCTTTGTCTATGTGTCAGTAAATCAAACCAGTGACTAAACGCTCAACTTCACATTGTTTCTCTTAGTAGATGAAAATAATCTGCTATTTAAACTGATTAAATTGAAAGTGATCAAAGAGCGCTCCCTTTACAATCGCTGGAGCTGCCAATTAAACAGAGCGAGTTTAAATGTGACTGAGTTCTGGATTCACGCCAAAACTCCCGTTATAGTCAAACGAATCTCTTATTTAATTCATGTTTGCACTGTTAGCTATGAGGAAAGCATTAGTGAGTGCAGAAATCGAGTTGCTGCATTCATGCCAATAATAGACAAGTGAAAGAATGCTTTTGTAGAAAAAAACTACTTCATCGTTGCAACTTTGGCCCCACCCACTGGTGTGTTAGTGAGATGACGAGGAGAGAAGAGCGATACAGGATCACTGGCCTAAAAATAGCATTACCTTTGAAAAGATCCTAATGCTAGGATCGCTAATGCTTATGCTCGCCAAAACTCCCGTTATTTACATCATTATTTACAGAAATCACAGAGCTCAGAAGAGATTTCAAATCAGAGGGCTATTTTTTTTTTTTTTTTAATTATGACAATTTTTATGTAAAAATCATACTAACATTATAAGTGCAGCCCAGGAAACATTATAAAACAATGCAGTTCATGACCCCTTAAACACATGAGCTTGTCATGAGAAATGCTTACAGAAAGAAAACAATAAAAAAAGTCCCAGATTAAAAAGACATTTTCCAATAGATTTTGCTGCAATTACGTGGCATCTATGTCAGACTAAATAGACATAAATGGAGGATGGAGTAAGTCAAAGTGGATAGGATACATTTGAAACGGTGTTAAAAGTTTATATAATGACACACTATTGTGGTGAAAAGTTGAAGGAAGAGAACAACCGAAGAAGGCAGTGCACAAAGGAATGACTGTATATCTAAATGAGATCTGCTGAAGTACTCTAGACTTGAGGAAAGAGTAAGAAAATACAGTTTGAATTTAAACAAGAATATAGAGATAAAACAAGTGAGAAGATGGGTTAAACTAGATATAGTTTAGTTTCAAAGCAATGTGAGAAAATAATAAGAATGCATTGGAAAGGACTGATGGGAAGGGATAAACTGATATAACAGCAAAAAAAACAAAAAAAAAAACGCAAAAACTCTGCATTTATAAAAGGTCTGACTCAATATTTCTCCATGTATCTTAAGTTAAAGATCAAGATTAAAATATTCTAGGACTGAGTATATACATGTGTGGAAACTGAAGGATGCGATATAAAAAAAAAATGTATGTCAAAGAAAAGTATGAATAAAAGAAGGAGAGTATAGAATAAACAGCTAGAAAGCACACAAGGAAAATACACAGAATGCAACGAGATTCTAGAGCGCTGCTTACAAGAGCATCTCGTAAATGAGCAAGCATTCAGGAAATTGTACCAGGCAACATTATGCAATCTAAATCTCTTTTTAAACATTACTGTCATATCCGATTTAAAAGTGGACTTGGATGAGGGAATTATATTATCTCTGAATACACAGAGCACTGTATAAATAATTGGGGCTTAAACAGGGAAAAAAAGCCAGAGGCTTGCAATATGTGCTATTATTTTAATATAGAAATTAAAAGGGACTGAAAGTGAAACACTCTGTCATTTATGTTCGACAAACAGTCATATACAGTATGTCTACAGTGCTAAATAACCCCGCATCCTGCCTTTAATAAAGAAAATAGCCATTTCCTTGGCTTAATAATAACAATATCCTCTAATATTTGTAACCCAGAACATGATATATTAGATTTCACAGATGTATATTCAAGCGAAGGCTTTCTAGGCCAAATTAAATCTGGCATAAACCTCAAAAACTATTCCCAAATACATCCTCTTGGGTGTGCTGGAAGGCACACCAGAGCACATTCTGCAGAAATGTATCTGAACATCGGGGGATTTCCTCCCCACATCTAATAAAAATGTAAAAAAGTTGTTTCTCTTGTCAAACTTGAAGCTCACGCTTCAATAGATGCTAGCATATTGAAATATTAATAGCTCCGCGTTATTGCTTGTCAAAGTCACATCTGATAAAAGGTTCAGTTCCCCATGGAGCTGGTGCAGCTAAATTGAAATGTGCAATAAACTTAGGGGCCAGTAATTTTAATGAAAATGATACATACAGTTCTTAAGTTTCTGAAATTAATACCGGGTAACAATTTCGGCTATAACCCCTGTGAATTAAAATGTCTGTGAATTTTGGTGCATAACAATAAAAATAATAAAAGTAATATAAAATATAAATGCAAACAAACTTAAAACCTTACCACAACCTTCTCTATATTTTAGCTTACAAAATTACAAACATGTTAACTTTCCCTACCTAAAACCATATAATGCATACAGAAAAGACTCCTGAGAATAAACTCAAGGCCATGCAACTTCATTAATCATGTGGGTCGACAAAGAACAGACATACAGGAAGGAGATTTCAGCAATAATATCTAGCTGCACAATCTAGCTACAGACAGAATATGCAAGTTTTATGAGGTGCTCTGGGCATTACAGGTGGGAATATCTGTCGAATGAGAACAAGTGAAAAATATAAATAATTCAAAATGACAATAGGGCAATTCTGCATATAAAAAATGGTGAACTGTTGCTGTCCAGCAACAGCTGATGGCAGATCATAATTATAGAGTATATCAATGACAGAATACAACTGAAAGTCTTGAAAAGCCATCTAAATACAAAATGGCAGACTCAGAAATCTAACACAGTAAAATAGCTGGAAAATGAAACGAAACTTTTGCAAGTACGTTTTGTTTTCTTTCGATTTAAATAAGTACCTTTAAACTGAAGGGATGAAAATTAAGTTGATATTCAATTTCAGGCAAGATAATGAGATATCCAGTTGTCAATTAATATCATTAAGAAACGATTACACACATAATTCATCAATTAAAAAAGCTGAATTAATTCATTTAAAATGGCAGCTAGTATTTTTAGCTTGTACCTTGTAAACCACTAAACAGAACTGCAAACACACCCCCATCCTGCCATTGGTCAGGACAGATAGTCCCACCTCAAACACACACCACCGGCAATCAACCAACATATGGCACATTAAAAAAATATAAAAATGTAATACATTTTATATAATTATAAGTATAGAAAAAAACACATTTTACCTTTTATGTTTTTTATTAATAGTGCAAATATCACAGTATAATGTAAACTTTTCTATTTTCTAATAATAAGGAAAAGTTATACGAGCGCTTGAAAAGATGAGCCATGTTTTAAAAAAATAATCCGACTGCTCAAGGCCTGTTTAATTTAGTGCTGGAAGAAAGGTAGCACTTTGAGTTTCTTGCTGTGGATAGAAACACCCAACTGGGAGATTTTAAGAGAGTAGTCCTAATCATGATTCTGCAAACTCTTAATGAGAACAAAGGGCACTAAAAAATTCATTAAAAACAGGCTCAAATCATGCTGGGAAGGAATAGAAGTGAAACTGGTTAAGGCTGGAACCCAGAGGAGAGGGAAAGTAATTAGGAAAGGGCACATGTTTTTAGGTGGAAAGTCTCATGATGATAAGACAGAAATCGAAATGAAATCCTGGCAATGCACACAAGATAAGTGGGTGAAAGTAGGCATGGGTACACCGTTTGAAATGCTCTATAAAAGCCTGTGTACAGTATTTAATTAAGATCTCAACTAAATGTTTGCATAATTTACTTGCTTAATATCTAAGGACTCTGCTTTACAAAAGCTATGGTACACAGATAAAACACTACCATTGCAGAAAAAACTGACTGACTGCTGCTCAACATGCTATAGAGTTTTGGCAGCAGTACCATAGGGACTTTATGGATAGATAAAGACACAGCCTCGAGCGTAACATCCAGTGTGTAACCCGCAAGCAGTGTACCGTATTTGAAGAACGCACTGTGCAAATGCCTATGTGTGTGTGCAAACTTCAACAATGTGCAGTAAAGGTTGGATTGTCAGTATTTGTCTCTCTCTCTATCTATCTATCTATCAGAAATGTAACGGTACACGTATTCGGTATTCAGTACGGTGTACGTGGGTGCCATTTTGACTCTCTTTAATGTGACGTGACTGATCATTGTATATGCGCGTCAGTTCAAGCGTTAGCGCGGGGCGCGAGTGAACGCGACCATCTCGTCATAGTCAAAGAATAAACATGAATGAACATCAGAAGGTATGTTGAGGATACATTACAACTTACTGAAACACATCATATCATATGTAATCGCTCAATCCGTGTTTCAACGGCGGAAAGACGTCAATAAAACAGCTTGAGAACAATGTCACGTAGCATCACATTCAGTGTCCACAGCTGTTAGTTCACTAGAGAAATCAACTCTTTCACTGAATATATGCACTATATTAGCCTATATATTCATTATATTCTACTGAACCTGTTAGTGATGTCTGGATTATTTAATGTGTGTTTAAATAAATCATGAAAATGACAGCCACTGTGTATAAATGATTAGATTTCAACAATGAATTGGAGTAAAAACATAATTTTATAATTAGATTTAGAAGTTAATGCAAAAACTGCCTTATGTGAAGTTTACATGTTTGCACACAATGTGTTATTTGAGTGTTGATTATTATATCTAAAAAATAAATAGCAAATGAATTTAGGCTAATTTTGTCTCTATTGTTATATTATAGTAATGATGCTATATAGTTTACACTTTACAGCATTAGCAGAGCTATCTATCTATCCATCCATCCATACATCCATACATCTATCTGACTGACTGTACAGCCTGTAAAACCTTCAAACTTCAAGCTTTTAAAATGATTTTAACCTTTCAGCAAGCTAACATCAAAGTGTGTCTTAACAAACCTCACCTGTCAAGTTTAATTTGCACTTTTCCAAAAACCACTGATTGTACGTGTTTAGAGCTTAGAATGCTTCACAAAATCACAATTTTTTACCAAACCTCTGTTATTATTAGAGCAAGAGAGAAACAATACAGACATATTTGATTGGCAGAAAATTATAATTGGGACATAAATAGCACTAATATACAATTTTTTGTGGAAATGGCACTGGAACATGTCAATTACCGCTTGGGGAGGTGCCGATTCGACTTGCAACGTGCCAGATGCTACATCTCAAAAGACCACATATAATTAAAATGATGAGCACGGACATGCAGTTGTCTTGCAAACGTGCAGTACCAAACCAAGATAAACTATAAGCTAAATTAAGCTGACAATTAACAGGCACAACAGGCTGGTATTTTGAGATAGAAATGAACAGAATGGACAAATCCAATGTCGCAAAATCCATGTATGTTTAAAATTTGAGGAAATATAAATATACCTTAGAATTAAAAAAAAGAAAAGAAAAATGAAACATGGGTGAGAAAGATTAAAATTTTAAGTAACAGCACTGATTATTGGTCTCTAGTATAAAACACACACACACACAGATATTTTGAAAGTCACTGGACCCCATTGACTTTTATTGTATGGACAAAATTAAGAAAAACATATTTTTGTGTTCCACACAAGAAAGAAAGGTTTGGAACAGCATGAGGGTTAGGATTTTCATGTTTGGGTGAAGTATCCCTTTAACTTTTGGCAAAACACTAGATTCTGAATCCAAGTCAGAAATATCAATCTCAAACAGTTCACTTCAAACATTTCCATTTCCAGAATATCTTGGCTATGAAAAGCAATAAATCTGTCCTCTAGGTTCCCCTGTGTCCTGTCTGTCCTCTGCATCTCTTCATAAAAGTTTCTTTACAGATAAAGCAAAGCTCCAGCAGCACACCCTCGCTGCAATACGGGGCTTTCAAAACGGCATGCCCATCTGTCAGAGAACTCCACTGGTCTGAAGAGCATCAAACAAGAGCTAATAGATTCTGCTTTGTTTTTTGGGAAGGTGGTCACAGGAAATGTGTTGCACCTCACGATCAGGATTAAACAGCATGAAAATGTAACCATGCCTTTCAGATATGGGTCAGATCATAAAGCAGCTGCTGTGTGACACCCCAGACTTGTGGGTAGTAACTTTTAGCGAAGCGCCAAAGGAAACACACGGCATGTGTAAGTTTAAAACAGAATAATAAACATCTTCAACCTCTCTGGATGGGTTTTATCTGGCAGTTGCTCGCCCTTTTCCCTGTTGCATCATTTTGGAAAGAGATGAATCAGAGTTACCACTGTAAGTATATGTTTAACTCCTCCTGAATGTGTATAATGCATGCATGTGAGTTGATGTAATACCAAAATATGAAGTCTCAGGAGACTTTTCTGTATGCATTATATGTTTTTAGGTAGGGAAAGTTAACATGTTTGTAATTTGCCATTTTACATCTTACTTTCTCTTTTAGAGAAGACTCAGGGGTGAATTCACTAAGCAGTTGTGCTTGAAGTATTTTAGCGCACAAACCTTTGCCTTATTCAATAAGCACTCAAAATCCATTAAACATGGTACTGTGTTAAAATTGCATTATCATCACATAGCCTTGTTATATGTGAATTAGGCCTATTATAAACACAATGTAGAAAATAGTACTTGTCTGGCACAATACGTGTTTTGCTGGTCAAAAGTTTAGGGTCGGTAATATTTTTTACGATCAACAAGGCTGCATTTATTTAATGAAAAATACAGTATAACAGTAATATTGTCCTGTGATGGCAAAGCTGAATTCTGTATTCAGGTGTCTGGATCCCATTAAATCACACCAGATTGTGGCATTCTGCCTAATCCTCTATATCTGTCCAGCACATATATTGTGGGTGTATTGCACCTTTAACAGATTTGCATAATTTATTTAGTGAATGAAGCACTAAAACATCACAAACAGTGCATACAAATACAATCAAACCTAAATGTATTCAGACACCTTCAACATTTTCTCACATTATCACAGTTTATTCGCTATAGTTTAAAATATGACCAGAACTCAGAGTTAAACTGTAAGAACAAACTCATCTTGATAATGTCAGATAACTTTGATAGAAAGGTGTGTAATGGATTCAATCAACCAATCAGCTGTTAGATTTAAGAACACAATCAGATAATACCAATTTAGCTCAACCAATGACCAAACAATGCTTCAGTCTGTGGTGTCAAAGGTCACATTAGCAATTAAAGAACAAACACTTCAGCAAAACATGCTCAGCTCAAAGTGTCTGAATCATTTTGATCCCACATTTTTATCAGTTTTCACTTTTGGGTATAATACAGTTTATTTATTTTGCTCTCCTCACTTACAGAAATGAACTACAGTGTCCTGCACACACTAGAGAAACATTACATCTGTGTCTGAATCATTTTTGGTTTGACTGTAAATAGCACTATTATCAAACAATATTTCTTAGTGTTTTCCGCCAATCATTGTGAAATACAATAATAATAAAAAAACATGCATTCAACCACAAAAACCTCTTTAATCAAAATGCTAGCATAAACAGCTAACAGAAATCTTTACTATTTTTCTTTTTTAACCTCATAATCTTACCTTGATTAACCGAAATGAATGTATTTGTCTCAGAACGCAATCATTCATAAAAGGGTTGTGTTTATCCACACTAAAGTTCTCATCCACAAAGATTTCCATTCCTCAACCTAGAAGATCAAACAACATTTCATTTCCAGCTGCTGCTTTTCCTGAGCAGCAGATTTTCAACTATTTCCTCAGGTCTGAAATTAATTGTCGCAGCCCTGCGACGCTCTATGAAGGATTAATGAACTTGCCGTAGCCTCCTTTTGTTCAGCTGAAGATCCAGTAGCTTCAGCTGGCCCAATTAAGCCCCATTAAACCAAACGTGCTTATGGTCACTTTTAATTTACTCCTCACAATTCCACATAATTAAAGCTCGCATTAGGCACAAGGCCTCTCAGAAGGTGAAGAGAACAGCACAGAGAGTAAGTCCAAGAGCATGAGTCCTGGTTGTGCTTTTTAAAGGCTGTCTAAACCCAACGTCTCTCCGGGTGCCTCCAAATGAGATTAGAGCTTTTGAGATTTAGCTTCTTGATAATATTAACTCTCCTCCCACTATTTCTCCCATCACTCAGGCCTCCCTCCTCCCCTACCGTGCCAATCAAACCATACGGAGTAAATGGATAAACTGCTGCAGGAAATGGCTTCTGTAAGTGTCTGTTTAATTTGAAGGCCGTTGACGACTTTGCATGGTGACCTTTAGGTTGAGCTGACCACAGAGCACATCACAGGGCTTTTTCAATTAGGGGAACCTTTAAAGAGTATTTGTGTGTAGCTAGACAGGATTTGTGCTTTTGTTAAATTAGCCTTGATGATTGGATGGTGTAACAGCAGTATATTTCAGAAAATATACTGTATATAGCAGAACATACAGTTTATGCTATTAATATCAAAGCAAAAAAAGAGAGAGATAGTTACACTGTAATGTATAGTTTTGTTTTCATGTTTTCATGTCTTTATTTTTTATTTAATCAGTCCTGTTTCCTGTTTGCCATGTGCTTCCCTTGTTTGCGTCATGTTCTAGTCATGTGATCCTGCCATGTGATCCCTTGTCATGTGTTCTATGTTGTAATGTTCTGATTGGATTATTGTCATAATTGTGCACAGGTGTCCATGCAGCCATTAACCGCGTTTCCACTGTTGGGCCAAAAGCGGGTTTGCTAGTGCGTGCCATGGCCAGTCGCGTTCTGGCACATCCGGGGCTTCCTCGGGGTCAACGGCAAAAAACGTTTTTTTGGCCTGCTGAATACATTGGTCCAAAGCGGGCCAGCTCGGGCTAGAGGAGTGGTTACGAATAAAGGCGAAGTTTACCTGAATTTGGAGATGCCGGCGCTGCGGGTGATTTTATACACCAGGGGGCGTATTACAGAAACATCTTAACTTTAGAATCCTATCTTATCTGTTTGGTAACCATGGCAATTTTAGTTAGGACCTCATTTAGGACTAAATCTATTACAGAATGACATTTCTTAAAGGCCCCCTGAAATCAAAATTGAAGTTTTTTAGCTTTTAGTATGACTATGTTAGCCTTAAGGTTAGGAATAAGCTGGTGTGTTCCAAAACAATTACAAAATTTGTATTTAGGAGATATAACCATTCAAAACTAACAGCCTCTCACTTCCGTTAAAATGGATAACAGATTTTGATGACATCATCGCAGACTTCAGCTTCTCATCACATCTTCTGTCCAATCAAATGCTCTCTAGAATCTGAAGCGTCCCGCCCCCTACACTATAAATAGACGCTGAAGCCGTGGCTGAAATCGATCAGCTGTTCACACATTTACTATTTCCTATATGGTGAATGGCACATAGCGCACTATACATGCGATAGGAACCGATTCAGACAGTGTAAATATGCTTTCAGTTGAGGCGAATGAAGTCTGGTTTCACGTTAGTTTCACGCGCAGCACCGCAGCACACACATACATAGTCTAGACCAGAGCCGTTGACTATGAGAGCGCAGCGCGGATCATATGCGCGAGTTGGCGAAAACATATCGGACCCATTTAAATTCTGCAGAGAATGCTGTATTTGAAAGCAACATGGAGGAGATTATGATGAGAAACGGTTAGAGATTAGGAGGAAACTGTGGGTTTTAGTGAAGCGCTCTGGCCCGACGGTGGAAACGCAGTGTGGTTTTGGGCTCTGTGCTACAGGTCTGGGGCTATTATCCCAGCCTGGCCCATAGAAAGCCCTGGCTCGCACTGGCCCGGCAGTGGAAACGCAGTGTGGTTTTGGGCTCTGTGCTACAGGTCTGAGGCTATTATCCCAGCCTGGCCCATAGAAAGCCCTGGCTCACACTGGCCCGGCAGTGGAAACGCGGCTATTGTTGGTAAGTCCAAGTTTCTCAAGCCATGTTAGCCAAGCCACGTCTTTCTTTGTTTATTGTTTGCTCATGTTTGGATGTAAATAAAGCTGCACTTGGGTTCTATCAACTTGCCTGCACTGCAGTGGACTCATTACATACACATCACATTTGTGTTTCATTTTGTAGTTTTAACTGATGAAGTGTGTTAAACTTTCTTCTCCTGCAAAGTGCTGGGGCAGATTGTAATTTGTAATTGTAATTTCCTGATCACATCTTTCTCTCTTTCCCCTATCATATTCTGTCACCTCTCCACTAAAGGCCATGTGTATTGGTTAACAGTTAACTCAACTCACCAAACCTAAACTACACCCCTTAAAGGAACACGCCGACTTTTTGGGACATTAGCTTATTCACCGTATCCCCCAGAGTTAGATTTTATCTCCGTGCGTGCCATAACTCTGTCTGACGCACCCACCGCTAGCCTAGCTTAGCACAAAGACTGGAGGTAAACAGCTCCAGCTAGCCTACTGCTCAATAAGTGACAAAATAACGCCAACATTTTCCAATTTACATGTTGTGATGTGTATAGTTACATCGTGTACTAAGACCGACGAAAAATGAAAAGTTGCAATTTTCTAGACCGATATGGCTAGGGACTATACTCTCATTCCTGCGTAATAATCCAGGAACTTTGCTGCCGTACTATGGGTGCAGCGGCGCAATGGTATGTATGGACTTATCTAACTCTGGGGGATACGGTGAATAAGCTAAAGTCCCAAAAAGTCGGTGTGACGAGCCGGGCGAGTGAGAGCCGTGAGAGGGCGACACGAGGCCGGGGAGTGATTTTGATGATGAGCGCCAGCTACGCGTCACACCGGTCTCGGATCTCTCACGGAGGAGCTCGGATGCATAAAAGGAGGAGCGACGACAGTGAAGGACGAGAGAGGATCAGGCCTGGATTTACGTTTTGTATGTGTGTGCGTGGCAGTCGTCCGTGAGGGGCTGCCCGCGGTTTACTTTCGTTTTGTTTATTTATTTTTATTAAAGTCTTTAAAATGTTCGTCGGTTCCCGCCTCCTTCTTCCCTGAACATACGAACTACGTTACAGTCGGCATGTTCCTTTAAGCCTGTTAGGATAACTGTATAATACTGTACATGCTCCAGTGGTATATTATTATTATTTACGAACTGAAAATAGGAACCATTGATTTGAAAAAATCAAATAGAAAGAGAAAATTCAACACCACATTTCGCATTATCAGCACGATCTTGCTATTAAAAAGAGTGAATATAAGTCATCTGTCACCAGTGGCGCTGGTCAAGCACATTGTAAAAGTTCACCTGAAGGTGGCCTTAAGGATCTGTCCTGATGTAATCTCTTTGGTGTGGTTATTGTAGCCATAGAAGAGGTCCCCAAACACAGTCTGGTTGGCTGGGATGTCAGCTGTGTCCCCACAGTCCACTCCCTCAGTGCAGGATTCAGACAGCGGCTGACACGAGCGGCCGTCTGCTCCTCTCTTATAATCTTCAATACATCTACAAACATATGGCAAAGAGAAGACATGAGAGCTAAAGGGATAGAGAAAATAAGTGTAGATGTCTGCCAAAGTAAGATAATACTTGCCCTATTGGTCAAAAATGTATAAACCACCAATTCATTCTTTATTATTAAATTTTTTCCTCATTTTAGAATAATAGTAAAGTCATCCAAAAATAATACAATCAGAATATGAGACCAATCAAGTCAAATCAAAATGATCTTTGATTTGAGCATTTTCTTAAACCCAGTATCTAATGCCATGTATGTATGGGTAAGTTTTAGGGTAAAGTTAGGCACAGGTGTGGTGATATGGGTAAGTTTAAGGGTAAAGTTAGGCACAGGTGTGGTGGTATGAGTAAGTTTAAGGGTAAAGTTATAGACAGGTGTGGTGGTGTGGGTAAGTTTAAGGGTAAAGTTAGGCACAGGTGTGGTGGTATGAGTAAATTTAAGGGTAAAGGTAGGGACAGGTGTGGTGGTATGAGTAAGTTTAAGGGTAAAGTTAGGGACAGGTGTGGTGGTATGGGTAAGTTTAAGGGTAAAGTTAGGGACCGGTGTGGTGGTCTTTCGAGGAAGGTGAGCGGGCGGTGCAGGCAGGTTATGAAGCCTCCAGGGCGGCTCCGGCAGCTCAGGCGAACGCGGAGGCGGCGGCAGCTCAGTTCAGAGGATGAGGGTGGTGCAGACCCTTCAGGAGGCCAGGGCGGCGATATACTGTGATGGTGATGAGGATCAGGTGCGGGTGATCAGAACTCCAGTAATTGAACGAATATGTGTAGGTGGTGAGCAGAGAGGATTATGGGAAGTGTAGTGCAAATGCGGTGAGTGAGCTGGTGACTGTGACATTTACATTGACAAATTTAAAACTTTTATTTGATTCATGTTTTAAAATGTAGTAAGATGTCAGTATGTGTGTGTGTGTGTGTTGCAACTGTAGTCAACTGAAAAGGCTTGAAAAAAAAAAGGAAATATTACAATATGTGTGTATATTATGTATGCATATGGATTCATGGATTAATAAAGTGTTAATAGTTAATAGTTGTGTGTTTGTCCCATAGGCTTGTTTTTAAATCCTAAAAACATAAAGACATCACTTCATGAAAAAGAGCAATGTGTACAACATTCAAACCTACCAAGAGGTACAGGTAATGATCTCACAGCGTAGCATCCGTCTTGAATATAAGGTTGGCAATTCTTTTTATTTATTGCAAAACAGTATCATCCTAATAGTGTGACGGCGCACAGGAGTCTTTATATTTATGGAACTTTGAAGCGTAGCTGTCTCGTCTGCTCTGTACTACACAAGCATCAGAGAGAAAGAGGTGTCAGGGCTTAAACGCTCAGTCTCACTTCTCTTAGTAATACACTACGGTTTTACAGGAAACTGTCATCAGCATAGGTGAGACACATCCTCTCAGTTGCACATCCGTAACACAGACAGCAATTTAAGTGGCTTCAGATTGCCTGTCGCATTATCAGGATCTCCAGAGAAAAAGAGAATTATGCGCATTTGTCACCTTTATTCGATGCAACGTGCCTATAACAGTCAGAGAATGATCTCAGAGACTCTGAATAGGTAAAAAAAAATAAAGCTTTAGCAGGGAGGAATGTGTAAGAAGGTTGCTATTTATTCTGACTGGGTCATATTCTCTACGGCTGGCACATGAAAGTTGAAGGAATGGTTAGTGATGTGTGATGCATGTGATGTCATGTCAGAATAAACGCACTTCCACCAAGACATGACAGGAAAACATTTGAGTTGAGTTCCCTTAAAAAAAGGCATAATATATACACTACTGTCTAAAATTTTGGGGTCAGTATTTTTTATTTTTATTTTAAAGATGCATTTGCAAAATAGATCAATAGTAACAGTAAAGACTTTTACATCAATAAAAAAAATGCTGTTCTTTTGAACTTTTTATTAATTTAAGATGAATCATGGTATCATGGTTAAAAATGTATCAAAGCACTTGGAATCCAGGTGCAGAGCCCAAATCCACACTATAAAATCTGACATGTGGCGAAAAAGGAGAGAAACTCCTTACAGAAGAGCCTTAGATGTGGCCATACTTCTGGTGGAGTGGGCTCTCACAGCCAGAGGCAAAGGAAGGTCAAACGCCTCGTAGGCCTTAGAGATATAATAAATAGACAAGGACAAAGGACATGCATTTGCTGAAGACACAGAAGCTGAAGCTGTGTTGTTTCGAGTACCCTTTATAGCTTCCATGGTACGCCGTCACAAGTCACGTAGTGACATTGCGCCAATGCTATCAGACATCAAGCTGGACATCAAAACAGATGCAGCGTAGAGTTCCCTCGAAAGGGAACATACATTTTAAACTACAATAATATTTTACAATATTACTTTTTTACTGTATTTTTGATTACCACTTTAAACGCATACCTCGGGTCTTTAGTGACCAGGGACGTCATTCACTACCCTCCTCCTCATTCACTTTTGAAATTTAACAACCTAAAGACATCTTTTTTAGGTTGATACAACCTTCTTAGTATTCCTCAATCAATTCATTATAAACAATATAACAAGAGAGAAATAATAAAATTATAAAAGAATGCCTGTTTTCCCATTCATTTTGAGTAACAATTGTATAGGGTCGCTAGGTGTGTAACAGTGCAAGTATATTTTTTCTGCACAACAATAATTGAATCTTTAATGACGGAATAAGTGCAATTCAGCTTCATTCCTCAAGGTGGCGATGTCTGATACACAATGATGCAGTGACGTTTCACTCATAGTTACCGCAGGCAGAAAACAAAAGAATAGCAAGTATCATCAGAAACACTTGAAAAGGCTCAGCGATTTAGTACTGAACGCTATCAAATATTACTGTCACTTGATGGTGGGTCTGGTGAAGAAGCTGTCATTGATGTTGAAGATGATAGTTTTGAGAATATGTTTGCGATGGCGAATATGAGCCAGATGCTGAATGTACTGAGAAATGAGCTCTGACGAGGACAAGCTCCAGAAGGTAACAAAATATGCTTTATTGTATTCTTCTGTTGTTACTTTAATATCAGGAGAGCTTTATATTATCGCGACAGGTAGAGATCCATCCGTGTTAGATAGAGATCTGGGTCACTAAGACCCGAATATGTAATAATGATTGGTGAAACATTCATGCATTTAAGCGTTAAGGTGGCACGGTGGCTCAGTCCCCGGTTCGAGCCCTGGCTGTGTGAGTTTGCATGTTCTCCCCGCATCAGTGTGGATATGCCAAATTGTCTGTACAGTGTGTGAGTGTGAATGTGTCAGAAAGGGCATCCGGTGTAAAACCTATGCCAAATCAAGTGTGTGTGAAGCGGACCCTGAATAAAAAAATTGGGAATAATGCTAGGAATATGATTGTATTTTTGATTAAATAAATGCAGTCTTTGAGTGCCTAAGGGACTTCTTACCGACCCCTAACTTGAGACGCTGTGTTTATTTTGAGCCCTGCGGTCACACCTAATACAAACTGCAACTTCTTTTCCATTTTCTCAGTATGTGACAAAAGATTGTTTTATCAAGATACAGAAAAAGAATATAGTGGCTGTAAATTCAGCTTGCGCACATCACCAACCATATTTTTTTTGCAGGTGAATGTGTGATGGTATTAGCATGTTTCAGCAAGTTCAGGTTTGCCAGTTTTTAATTTGAAGCCATGTTCACACTCAGTTTAAATATACATAGAGATGGCAATGTGGGAACAGGTAAAAAGTGTGGCAATTCACACAAACAGCCACCGTGGATTAAGAAAGAATGTGTAAAATGAGTTACTGTAAGGTGCTGTGAACTGCATGAATAATCAACTGAACTAACCATACTAAAGGACATTATTCAAAAGAAAACAGCAGAAATTCAGTCTTCAAAAATAGCAGGTGTGAATACCAGAACACTTCCTGCTGTTTTAAAAACACATAACTGACCATAAAAGAAATATTTGTCGAGAAAGCACTATTAGCATGTCCAGTATGTGGGGTAAAGTGTGTAATCTCACCCGCAGAACATCTGGATGTTGTAGAGAGTAGGGTCCTCCTCCAGAGGTGCCAGCTGCTGAAGGCACAGCTGTTCGCAGCCCCCATTAAAGCCGTCAGAACAGTCAATGCCAATGTGGTGGTCATAGCAACCGGTGCCATCCTTCATCGGGCTCAAACCAGGAGGACACTGAGAGAAAAAAATAATATAATAATATAATTTCAAACATTCTCTGACATGTCATAATATCCCTTTTATCTTTGGTATGTGGAAATTTCAGCATGCATGGCTATACCACAGCCATACACATGATTATCGCTTACGCCTGTGTTACAATGTGTTGTACTATTATGTATTTGTGTTTAAGTACAGGTCAGTTCACCACTGTTGGGGGTAACGCATTACAAGTAACTTGAGTTACGTAATCAGATTACTTTTTCAAGTAACTAGTAAAGTAACGCATTACTTTTAAAATTATAGTTACTTTTAAAATAAAAGTTACTTTTTCAAATAAGTAACGCAAGTTACTTTGTTCTCCCATTTATTGACTGATGCTCTCATGTCCTAATGTTGAGAGAAATCGTAATTGCAGAGGCTTTGTGTGCAAACATGATGGTTATTGTAGTTCCAGACTAAAACTCACTTGCACAAAAAAGATTCAGTATTCCACAAAAAAGAATGCAAAATCAGATGCAATACTATGCAAACCTCCAATAATGAAAATTTTTATGTATTTAATCTCACTTTGTTGACCAATGTACTTGCTTCTGACCTTAGATGATTTAGTTAAACTATAGCAAAAATGACTTTCGATTTTTTAGTTTTTATTGATAAAGTAAGTATTCTCCTGCATCCTATTCTTCCATTATCCAGAATGGCAGCGCAGCTAAAAGGTTTGTTAGAGTTGCGCGGTCTACAGTACAGACGTGAATTTGCATTTCCTTCAGCCTGAGGCTTGTTATTTCAATTTTGGTGGGAGAGTCTTTACATTTTCCCAAAAATATAACTTTTTTTTGTTATATAAAAAAACAACAACACAAAAGCAAACAAGCCCAGCTCAGGTGAGAAAAAGTAACGCAAAAGTAGCGTAGCACATTACTTTTTTTTTAAAAAGTAACGCAATTAGTTACTTTTCAAAGGAGTAACTCAATATTGTAATGCATTACTTTTCAAAGTAACTTTCCCCAAAACTGCAGTTCACTATAAAAGCACTATAAAGTTGAGTGTTTCAGTTAAAGGAACACGCCGACCTTTTGGGACGTTAGCTTATTCACCGTATCCCCCAGAGTTAGATTTTATCTCCGTGCGTGCCATAACTCTGTCTGACGCACCCACCGCTAGCCTAGCTTAGCACAAAGACTGGAGGTAAACGGCTCCATCTAGCCTACTGCTCAATAAGTGAAAATGTTGGCGTTATTTTGTCACTTATTGAGCAGTAGGCTAGATGGAGCCGTTTACCTCCAGTCTTTGTGCTAAGCTAGGCTAGCGGTGGGTGCGTCAGACAGAGTTATGGCACGCATGGAGATAAAAATGGTATGTATGGACTTGTCTAACTCTGGGGGATACAGTGAATAAGCTAAAGTCCCAAAAAGTCGGCGTGTTCCTTTAATATACAGAAGAACTCCAAGTCTGCCATTACCAAAAGAAGAGGTATATAGTGACATACAGTATAGTGGAAAAAAAAGAGTGGGAATGGACTCAAGACACATTGCAGGCTGGTCTATTTATTGATGTTTTTACCTTTTGTTTAATTGTTCATTTTAAAAATAACACTAAAGTTTCACTTCCTTACACCTTTTTTCCTCTGTCTTTCCCCAAGCTAGTGATGCCACGTTCACACAATGTTTTCTGTCAGTTTTTGGCTTCAAAGGGGATTTGTTAGGTTGATTTTTACCTGCCTGGGATAAAATGTGCTTTCACACCTTAAGTTATAAGCTTCATAACCTCCCTCTTGCGGCAGGTGCCCATACTGTAGATTCAAGATGCTTACATGAAATAACCTGACAATGTTGAGAAGAGAAACGCTTTCCTGCAAAAGAACCTACGCAGGAAGCCATATTTTGAAACGAGAAAGAAACTGAAATACTTAACTATTTTGTTTTCAGTGAAATTTCTACAAAAGAACAAGCTTCTCTACAATTAGTCAGTCACTATTCAAAAATCATTAAAATGAGAGGTTGAAAGGGCATAATTTTCTATCACAGTGGGTGTTGATTCACGACTGTGCAGCTGTTATAATAAAAATGCATTAAGAGAGAGTTAAATTAACAAAATTAAGCTAAAGATCTATTTTTCCTATCTTATAATTAAATTGCTAATATTTTTTGGTTAATGATACAAATTTATTAAAAAAATAACACATCGGTCCATCTCACCGTTGTATAAACTTCAACACCTCGCTTCCTCAGTTTCTTCGGTGGCAGGTTGGGTGTAAAACACATTTTCTGACCGCCACCTTTTCACTTGACCTCATTCGTATTAGGGATCAAAGCCCAGATGTTGGTAATGCATCTTAGTAGCACATCTTGTCCCTGGATGCATCTGTATTGATTTTGTCAGTAAGCTACAGCTGACAAGACACCTGATTTATTACCAGCAATGTAGAGAGCGCAGGGCACTGAGTCTCTTAACTCATCTGCGGCAGATTTCTTAAATCATAAATTCCCAGTTTGATCAGCTGAACAGAGGACATTATCAAGGAAAGGGGAGGGTTGTTCGACAGAAAGCTAATTTTTCACCTGATTTAACTGCTCATCCTCATTTTACATTATGACAGTGCTTTAAAGGTGCACTACTGAATAAAAATTATTACGCAAGTACATACAAAAATGTTAAAAAACATGATTATTTTGTATTTTTGTTTATAAGCAAGACCGACAAGGAAAAGAGTACTTTATAAATAACCTGTGATTTTACCAAGTCAGAACTATTCATTTTATAAGCTAGGGATTTAGTGTAAATTCATACACATTTTTCAAAACCACCTACACTATATTGCCAAAAGTATTGGGACGTCCCTCCAAATCACTGAATTCAGGTGTTCAATCACTTCATGGCCACAGGTGTATAAATCAAGCACTAGGCATGCAGACGCTTCTACAAACATTTGTGAAAGAATGGGTCGCTCTCAGGAGCTCAGTGAACTCAACTCTGGAGTGATCAATCACGCTTCTCTGTCTGGCAATCCCATGGACGAGTCTGGGTTTGCCGGTTGCCAGGAGAACGGGACTTGCCTGACTGCATTGTGCCAAGTGTAAAGTTTGGTGGAGGGGGGATTATGGAGTGGGGTTGTTTTTCAGGGGTTGGGCTTGGCTCCTTAGTTCCAGTGAAAGGAACTCTTAATGCTTCAGCATACCAAGACATTTTGGACAATTTCATGCTCCCAACTTTGTGGGAACAGTTTGGGGATGGCCCTTCCTGATCCAACATGACTGCGCTCCAGTGCACAAAGCGTCGGTCCATAAAGACATGGATGAGTGAGTTTGGTGTGGAGGAACTTGACTGGCCTGCAGAGTCCTCACCTCATCCCGATAGAACACCTTTGGGATGAATTAGAGCGGAGACTGCGAGCCAGGCCTCCTGTTCAACATCAGTGCCTGACCTCACAAATGCACTTCTAGAAGAATGGTCAAAAATTCCCATAAACACTCCTAAACCTTGTGGAAAGCCTTCCCAGAAGAGTTGAAGCTGTTATAGCTGCAAAGGGTGGGCCAACTCCATATTAAACCCTACGGATTAAGAATGGGATGCCATTAAAGTTCATGTGCATGTAAAGGCAGACGTCCCAAAACTTTTTAGTGTATCATGTACATAAAAAATACATAAATAAAGTTTTGTACTTGAAGAGGCAAGAAAATATAACATTTTGGGTAATACAAATATATTCAGATTGAAATATATAATATAATATAAATAATAACATAATATAATATAATAATTAATATAAAATAAAAATTATTACATTAAAACATCAAAAATATATTCATGTAAATATATTTGAACAACAACATTAGCAGTATACTATTTGCATATGTTGAAACATTTACAAATATTTATTAGTAAAGTAAATGCAAAGTAAATTTCCTTTAGTAACACTGTATAGAAAAAAAACATTTTTGTACATGGTACATTTTCTTCAATAGCCTTTTCAGTGGGCTGAAATGTGAAATGCCTCAGTGCCAACTGAGGTCAAATACATATTTACGTTGATTGATTCTGCCTTCTATTCCAATCTTTTCTTTGTGACCAGATTTAAAAAGAATGGATGAGTCAAAGCATTAGTGTGAGGAAATGGGCAATTTATAATAATTACTTAAAATGCACTGCTCAGATTTGAAGAGAATGAGCAACCAAGGAAAGCGTGCCTGAAAATGGCTAGAACATAGCTTGTACAATTAAAAAAAAAACCTGCAAACTTGTTCTGGAATGCCCTTGCGTCCATCTAACAGCGAATAATGCAATTCCTGAGTCATAGTTCAATATTATTGCAGTCTTCTCTCTGAGCTCAAAGCATCCTTGATTGAAAAGCACTTTGTAGCACAGACGACATGGTGAGACAGTTAATGATGCCAGAGCAGTCATGAAGGTTTTAAATTCAAGATAAACTGAAAAAGCCCTGCACTACTGAGCCTTTTTAATCTCATTTCCAAATGGGGATCTAGTCCCACAGCTTTCCAAAGCTTAAGGGAATTGCCCATGTGATTTTGTCATATAGGAACAAATCCCTTTCAGACTGTTGGATAAGCTATGCAAATCTAAAAACTGCCAAAAAAAAAAAAAGCCAGGGAGAGAACAAAGGAGAAAGAACAATTATCAATGTTTTTTTTTCATGAGAGAAAAGAAGAATAAGCCCCCCCCCCCCCCCCCCAACCCCACAAAAATGTCATAGCTACAGATAAAAATATAAAAACATGAAACATAGACATGTAAATTGTTGATTTTATAAGCAGACATGCACTGCTTCTGTAAATTTAAAAAAATTAACAGTTCCTATAGAAACATAAGAGCACACACACACAAACACACACGCACACACATGTTGGTGCACCTATCATTATGAGGACATTCCATAGACGTAATGGTTTTAAACCTACCCATCACACACACACACACACACACACACACTACCCCTACCCCTAAACCTACCCATCACACACACACACACACACACACACTACCCCTACCCCTAAACCTACCCATCACACACACACACACACACACACACACTACCCCTACCCCTAAACCTACCCATCACACACACACACACACACACACACACAATACCAGGTTGTAATACCAGTGTAATACCCATGTCATTATAAAAATGTGTGTCCTTATAAATCACATAAACATGCAGACACACACACACACACACACACTAACTGGACTGAATTGTGCCGATGTGGAAGGCTGATAGCTGCTTTGTTTCTTGCCACATAAACCCATGCAGAGAGTATCAGAATTACTGACAAACTTTGCAAAACCTTCAAATTGTAAGAATGTGCTAAAACAAATGTTTTTTGCATCCTGATAATTAAACAACAGATTGTCATTATTTTTAACAGTATGCACTGCCTACTGACTGCTACAACAAAGCAATCATCAAATCAGTGTAATTACCATATAAAGCTTCAATTAAATTTAACAAAAAGAGAGCCAAAATTATAGCAACAATTATTTTTTACTAATAACACTACATTTAATCAATGACAAAGTTAACAAACTAATTAAATAAGGTGTTTTCTGGTAAGGTTTGTGCAAATACAATATTTTTCTTCTTATTCAGTATGGCAATGGTCAACCTGAAAGTTGCAGTCATATTACAAGTCTTGCTTTAGGGATTATAGCTCGCTCCATTAGCATGGCCAAGTATCCCTGCTGGCCCAGACTGTCCCTCTATAGCAGATAGTCACAGAGATGGATACAGTCCTTTAAAACCACCTTTTGATCCTGGGAGGAAAGGAAAAAAAAAACAGTGGTGTTTCCTCCCTGCTGAGCATCTGGATCACTCCTACAGAGATTGCACTCAGGAGACCTTTGCCAAGTATTGACTAGGAACTCAGAAGTGCTTAACAGCCAGAACATGATAGGAGACAGAACAGCATTCGGGGAAATTGTGAGTGGGTTGTCGATGGAGAGATGGAATGCATCAGTAAAAAGCAGAGAACCACCAGCGGATGACCTGAACTTAAACATACTCAGCTCATAATGCTCAGTTCCTTTTTTATTTTATTTTTATGACAATGCATATGTACCGCAACTGATCAGGTATGATCATTTCAATAAATGTCAAATAATTTCTCAAATATATATACAAATATTTTTATATTAATACAAATACATAAATGTATATATTAAATATTTGTTTTAAATATTTATATAATTAAAAAATATATTTGGGGTGAAAATAAATTATTTTAAAATGTTAATAGGTCGTTTGGCATAAAAGCCCTACAGCGCATTTATATTACCTATGGAATTCATTGCCATTCTGATTTTATACACATATATTAAATGTATATATGTGCAATATATGCAATATATAAGATTTTACAGTAAAATATCCAAAAACCACAGTGTTATATATTTTGTTCAGTTGAGTACTTACAATATCCCAAATGTTTCTACCTATTTGTAAATCGTGAGAAAATGTGATTTAATCAAGGAACCGGGACGTGTGAGGGAGTCGCCTGTCAATGGCGTCATATCTGCGTTACCCTCGGTTTCCACTTTTACTGCCGCAGAAACCATCACAACAGACGTGGACAACTGTAACGTCTAGCGCTGGTGTAGCTTCCTTCAAACATTATGGATCATGGCAAGCAGACTTTGAAACAAATACATACAAATATTATTTGGAAATGTAATCTGTAATCTCTTGGAAACGTATAAAAGCTTGATCGGTAACATGAAAGTAATAAGAATAAATACCGATTCAGTGCAGTCTTTGTCACTTGAACTTCCCCTTGAAATAACGCGCCGCTATGCCCTCTGTGTGTATGACACCCCTTGTTGCATTAAGCATTATCAGAACTGAATGAATCGATTCAGCATTTCAACACCATCCATAAAGATGCAACTTACAGGACTTAAAGGATCTGCTGCTAACATCTTGGTGCCAGATACCACAGCACACCTTCAGGGGTCTAGAGGAGTCCATGCCTCGACGGGTCAGCAAAAGGTTGACCAACACAATATTAGAAAGGTGGTTATAATGTTATGCCTGATTGGTGTACATCGTGCATTCAGAGCTTTTATAAGCACTAAGTTCCTGTATGAACTGAACGGACCGGTTATCTGCGCAATTCGACTGAAGCCTGGTTTATAATTGTGCGTGACACGCGAATCACCATATACACTGCGCCCGTTCACCAGCGTGCTCCAAAAGTGTGATTAGATTTGCGTGAGCCGTTCCTATCGCGACACTGATGATAAAATGCGAATTATATTGAGAATTTACTGCTATGGAGAAAGTCGAACGTGACACATGAACTAAAAAGAGGAGAAAACATCATTCTGCACAAACATAAACTACAAAGCTTTTTAAACTACTCATGACCACCTTTACTAGAACTCATTCTGTTGTATTTATTGTGGTAAATTTTGACTAAAACTTGACTAAATTTATAAAAGATAATCTGTTAAGGGAATAGATTTTTCACTAAATATTTATATTACAACTGTGGCGTGTTGTAGCTAGTGTATGTTGCTATATTTCATTAAAAATGCTATAGATATAAAAACTAACGTTAACATCGGCCTTAGCATTTGTACTGAGGAGTCACCAATGGTCTTTCCTCCTTATTGTAACAAATGCTATAGTTAAATAATTATAAGAACTTCATTACTCTATCATAAGGCCAAGTACACGTTAGAATCAAGAGGACCTTCTTGACTTAAAAAAAATGTAAATGTGTTCTGCTAATAATTACATATATTAGGTAAACCTGGCTATCAGATATTCCAAAAGATGACAGAAAAGTAACATTTTCAATATAAGAAAATGAAGTACAGTTAGTTTGACCTATCATTGCACTTTCATTTACAAAATTCTGTCAAACTGGTAAGTTTTTAGGTGCTTAAATAAAATACAAATACATCATATCCTATGTAAGCAAGTAGTTGTTAAGTAGGCTATTACTTTTTTACAGTTATGTTATCAATGCATGTGTGGATGATACCACAAAAGACCACTTTGCTAAATGATTACAAATAAATTAATAAATCTCATGAGGGAGCATGCCCTGGGACCCCGCTAAACAGTTCACACTTCAACCCCCCAATGTTCAAACCAAAACTACGCCCTTGGTCAGACAGTAATTGACAGCACTCTGATCCAACGGCATATAGGAATCGTCAGGCTGACATTACTCTAGCCCAATAGTTTTGGGGGGAACCAGTGGGGGCGGCGATCATATTTCAGGGTGGCCGTGACACCCTTTACACACACCCCTGCTAAAATGTAGTGTCAGATGTGCGCTCATTGGCGCCCCCTCCAGCTGCCTTGTTTGCCTATGCCTAAAAACGCCCTGATTCACATAATCCACTCATATACAGACAGCTACTGTACCAGTATCTGTCAGCAATATCAAAAAGTCTCTGTTGAACACGCTTGGCTGGCTCGCTCAGATCTAGAGAGGATCCAATTTGTTTTTCATGTTGACGGCTGGACGGACGACGGGCACCCCGATGTGTCCCACAAAAGCACTCAACACCTAGTGTGCTGGAGGGAAAGGAACTAATTAATCACATCATCATTTAGCGATTATCAGAGTATTTCCAAACTAGCGCACTGTTCCTCTCCCCAGGAGTGCTATACATCAGCTAGACAGAGCAGATCGGAGCGAGTCCGCTCACGCAGACTGCGATATTAAAACACAGAAGCAGCAGCGGCACTGCTGTCCTCAGACAAGGTGTTAATTGATTAGGGGGGGAATGAGGCTCTCTTGGGGGCCCGTAGCGAGCTCTTATGATTGGACAGATTGAAGCATCATTTTTATAGCTTCAGTCATCTGTTAATTACAAAACATCAAGCTATGGGCACAACAGAAGGGTGTGTTCTGATTAAGAGGAGCAGGATGAATTTAGAGTTTAAATTTCTGCAAAATATTGAGGAGGCCATAACATCTGTTTCATTAGCATTAGGTTTGGGGCTGTCCATCCAGCTTTACCTAAAGGAAATATCAGTGCTTGCAAGGTAGCAAATAAATAAATAGATGCAAGACAAAAGAGATTAATCAATCACATTTCAGTACGCAAACACATGCAAGAAGAAATCAGTGTTACACCTCATCATACTCATCATAAATCTATCCGTACAATTTGTTTACATAAGCCTACATCTCACGAGTTTAGCACAGAAGACACAGAAACGCATTCAATTACTGTTCAGTATCATCTACAATTGAGATTCAAGGGTAATTTTATTCCAGCATAAAAAAAATAAATAACCAAGTGATATTTGTAAATATATTTACATAAATAAGAGCTCTACTAGATGTTAGTAAAAAATAAAGTGTTACAAAATGAGCCTACAGGAAATAACATCAGAAAATAAAAACGGCTATTTATATTAAAATATGTGACCCTGGAGCACAAAACCAGTCGTGCGTCTCACGGGTATATTTGTGGCAATAGCCAACAATACATTGTTTGGGTCAAAATTATCCATTTTTCTTTTATGCCAGAAATCATTAGGATATTAAGATCATGTTCCATGAAGATCCTACCGTAAATATATATAAAATGTATTATTAGTAGTAATATGCATTGCTAAGGACTTCATTTGGACAACTTTAAAGGAGATTTTTTTTACATACTCAGATTCCAGATTTTCCAAATATTGTCCTATCCTAACAAACCATACACCAATCGAAAGCTTATTTAATCAGCTTTCGGATGATGTTTACATCTCAATTTCAAAAAAATTACCCTTATGACTGGTTTTGTGGTCCAGAGTCACATATTATAATTTGATCTGCCCATCCTCATTTTGCTCTTATGATTTTCCCCAATAAAATACAAAGAAGCATGGTGACCACTGGCTTTCAAGTTTAGTTGCAATTTTGACTGATTTATTATGCATATATTTGGTCAGGATTTAAACACTAAACAAAAACTAGAGTACACTAATTACACTAATTTAAAGAACTACTACACTGTTAAAACAAAACATTTGTAAGTCGCTTTGGATAAAAGCGTCTGCTAAATGATTAACTGTTAATGCAAAGCAAAACAGAAAGATGCTTGACACTAGGAGTGTGACGAGACACTTTGCTCATGAGACAAGACACGGGATTGGGTTCACGACAACAAGACGAGATTTTTGCGCAGCATTTTTAAGAAATCCTCAATGACAAAATGCATGACTGGAAAAATAGTCTGCAGGTCCATTTTGAAATGTTTTAACTCATCATCTTGTAATGAATGTCATTTCAGTTCTACTTTCTGAGTATGAATTATCATATGCATTAAAAGACAACAATACTCAAGCACTGCAAAAGGTTTCGCCACCAACTCAACTGACTGGCTTCTCTCCTGTAGGAGTCTCTTTAGATCTTAAGGCGTACACAGATTTTTGCTGTCGTACGAGCTTGCACTCATGTGGAAATCATTGATGCTTGTATGGTCACGGCTCGCAGCGTGTGAGAGGAGTTACGAGACGAGCCGAACACGTTACCAGCACCTTACAACCTCACGATAATTTTTAAAACCGGGGAGTCTGCCTGATTTTCAACAGTGTATAGGCTGTTCCCTATTGCCAAATCATACACAACCACGTCACATAGGCTAAGTCTAGTATTATTAGGCTATAACTCAGTGGCTGCAACCATACAGCGTGCGCATACACTGTCACACACACACACTTTTTCTCTTTCTCTCTCTTGTTGTTTCTGTTGAAAGGAATGGCTGCTGTTCTCTGCTTTTCAACAAATCATTTGCACACAAATAATTTTTTCTTTCTTTTTCCTATCTGAAGATAGCTGCAACACTGAAAGCTCATGTGATTGCCGCCGGCTCGCCATGCAGTACAGTCGTGCTGTGTACCAGCTGCTTTGACGCAATTATCAAGTTAACTGACTCGTAGCGTGTGCAATATCTCACAACCTCCCGAGTATCCGTACTCACACAGTGTACGCCCGCCTTTACTGTACATGAATTATGAGCTTCCAGTACTTCTGATTGAGGCTGTGTGTGACCTCCTATTTAAACTCCTTTCCACAAATTGAAGATAGAAATAAAAACAGTATAAATAACACAAAATGATTGTATTGTATTGCGCTCATCAGGGAGCTTGTGTTTTACTTTCGCTTTCAAATTCATCATCACACGTACTCTTGCTGCATCCCAATTCGCCTACTTATACTACGACCTAAAAGTATGTACTCTTTTTGTGAAGAAGAAGTCCATACTTTTGAGTGTGTAGCAGAAGAGTATGCAAGCTTTGGGACGTACTACTTCGTCATCTTTAACGGACTTTGTCGCTTAGTTACGTGCATCCTGTCACCGCTTAAACTGCCCTGTCAATCATCGTCACAGTTAAAATCCTCCACATTCAGTTTCATTTCCTACCGTATCGGAGAGAAATGCAGTAGCACGTTGATCTGCCATTCGTGGGTCTTTAATGCAGAGACTCTCCTCATGTGTTTGCAGTTTATATAATGATGCCTTTAAATGGCCAAACGTATCATTACAAAAGTTCTCAATGCTGTTGCAGGTTAAATATAATGTGGATAACATTGAACTAATATCTTTTCGTCAGGTTAGATCCTGATAATTGATCACTCAAGCCCCTTTATCTAAACCTCTCTACTTAACCGTCGGACTCACACATCCACCATGTTTGTAGTTCTAATTGAATCCTCGTCCAACTCACAATGGTTTGTGGGTAGTATCAGCCGTTACAGTGCGTGCGGATCTGCACTTCAGATTCTGACCAGAAATAGTAGACCATCCGGGTATCTTTGGATTACTCTTTTCAACAATTTGGGACGTACTAATTCTATTTTCGAATACTATTTAGGACAGATAGTATGCAAATTGG
>CM077200.1:39653602-39876102 GCA_039654625.1 Rhinogobio ventralis | reverse complement strand
CACATAATAACCTCTCCCTTCTAAGTATGACCTGAACCATTTAAGGACCATCCCAGAAAGCCCGACCCAGTTTTCCAGCCTGTCAAGAAGAATGTTGTGATCGACAGTGTCGAATGCAGCACTGAGGTCGATTAGCACCAGCACTCATCATCTTCCTGTATCTGTATTGAGGCGAATATCATTTATTATCTTTATGAGCGCTGTCTCTGTGCTGTGATGCGGTCAGGAAACCAGATTGAAAATTGTCCAAGTATCCATTTGATCTTAAGAATTTATTCAGCTGATTGAAAACAACTTTTTCGAATTGCCTATAAAGGGGAGATTTGAGATTGTACTATAGTTGTTTAACATGGTCTTATCCAGATTGCTCTTTTTTAGGAGGGGCTTAACTACTGCAGTTTTTAGAGACTTTGGAAAAGGCTTTTACCACTTCTAGTAGATCTGCTTCTAAACAGTTAAATACAGTTTTGAAAAAAGAAGTGGGGAGTGTGTCAAGAGAACATGTTTTAAGGTGCTAGGCACCAAAGCTGCTGTGGATCAGCTTACCTGAAACCCACCGTAACTGGCCGATTTGAAGAAAATTACTGTCGTTTGGCAAATAAATACATGACTGAAAGTTACATACGTATTACCAGCATTCTATCATGTAAGCTTTATGGTACACCTCAAAAATTTATAGTGTTAATGCTTATTAGCGAGTCCATGAATGGCTTGGGTATGCAGAGCATTCACAGCTTATATGGACTGCACACCCCTGTAATATGGGATAAGAGCAATTGTAATATGGGTATAAAAATAACAATATATGAACTTCTAAAGTCATTTTTCAATGTCAAAATTATGCATATTAATGTTTTTGAATTCATGAATTATTGTCTTCATTTTGATTAGGGCTGCAACAACTAGTCGATAAAATCCATAATGAAAATCATCGACAACGATTCTCATTATCGATTAGTCGGGTCTGCCACCAGCTTCCATCAGTCACGCCAAATTACAGCACTAAATAACGCATTTCTATGGACAAAATGTCTAAAAATAGTGGAGTGGAAAGAGAGTGAGCTGATGCAGGAAAGGTACATGATCCAAGTGCCCAAAACATGTGAATTCAGCTTTGAAGTAGGCTAATGATGGGTAATGTGGGTGCAGATGCGAGATAACCTACATTAATATTTCTGAAATAATCAGCTAATATTTCTCTAGCACGTAGGTTGTCGAATCCATGCCAATAGGGCAGTCCCTGCCCAGTGCGGTTTGTGTCAAAGCATTAGTCCGGTTGTTTGATGAGAGAGAGTTTATTTGTCATAAACACTTGAAGAATCCGTCCAGCGGAGGAGTGTTATTCTGCACAGAACTGTGGAAGAACCGAACGCGGCACGGGTTGATCTTTGGTTGACCAATCAGCAGAAAGGGGCACAGATATACCCTTACGAAAATTATCCATGGTTCTATTGGCGTGTTGATTACCACTTGTATAACCACACAAATACCATATAGTTAAACTATGGATTTAAGCAAAACTATGGTTAATTTGTGGGTACCATGGAATAACTACAATAACCCTGTTTTATTTATTATTATTATAAAAAAAAATGTGTTTGTTTTATTCGTTGTAAAACCATGGTTAATTTTTGTAAGGTATATTCACTATGTATGTTCTCATAGCACAGCTGACACGATTGTTTGAAGGACAGCATTGGGCAGGATGGGGAATAGTGTGTTTTGTCAGTTAAAAAAAAGGGCTTTTTTATCCAAAATAATCGGCCAACTAATCAATTATCAAAATAAACGTTAGTTGCAGCCCTAATTTTGATATATGCAATAAATGTAACTAATTACGTGACATAACATAATTAGCTTGATTAGTTTCATGACAACTCACCACACAGCCAGTGGAGTCCAGCTTGCGATCAGAGATGCAACGGAAATTTCGGCTGCAGCCTCCGTTGTCTTTTGAACAGTCTCGCACAGGCCCAAAAGAGTCGAGCAGCACCTCCAGACTGTCGAAGGACGAAGAAATCATCAGCTCCTCCCTGATGAACAATGATGCATAGAAAACTCAGTTAGTAATGGCAGGTTAATTATACAGCAAACAACCTCTGGCATCTTTAGCCATCATTAGGAAAATGCATAAATATATTCTGCTTGTTATTATATTATATTCACTTTATTAAATACACAGAACATTACATACACGTCAAGAACTGGATATTAAAGAGGCAAGTAATGTGCAGTAGAAAATTACTATTCTTTGTCTTCTCTGCACTATCATAAATCCAGTTAAAGGGAAAAGCTTTACAGAGCAGCAAAAGTAAACAACAGCACTGATGGCTAAACCTTGAACAGATGAACTCCATCGCTCTGACCTTGGTTTCAGCTATGTGGCTGGAAAATTGCATTGGGCGATATCCCCCCCCCCCCCCTTTCTAGAGCACTTGAAACATCCAAATATTTATCATTACTATGAAATATGAATGGGCAGTGGTCATGACGAAGGAGCAAACCAGTGACCTTTTATTGTCTAATATATTTTAAGAGTGTGAAATCACCCGGCTGCTGGAGAAGTGAAGTGCTGTGATAAATGGATTCATAGTTCTGCTACTGTGATTTCAGCTTCAAGACAGAAATACTGCCTTTACGTTCCAAGCTTTATTTTTCCTTTTTTTGTTGTTTGTTTGTTATGAAGTGGATGATGATCCCTGTCTCAAAGCCATCTGGAGACATGGTCTGTCAGTGTTTAAAAATGATGTGAATGACAATCAAATAAGTGCATGTATAAATAAAAATAATTAAAGAGAGAGAGCAACAGAAATAAACCAACTAGAGGCTACTTATTTTTTAGATTATGAAATTAATCAAATAAAATCCTGCAATACTTTGAAGAACTAAAGGAGTCCACTGGTAAAGTTATTAAATAATCATAAGTTAAAAAAAAGTTTTTTAACCTTCTCTCCAACTGTTAGTATTTAAGGGCCAGATTTACTAAACCCTCTTTTGCCGTAAAAAACACTACTGTCAGGATTTACTAAAGACGCGCAGTGAAAAAATAGCATGTGGACCTTATTGCATATGCATTCGTAGGAGTTTCCCTTTCAGACGCAGTATTGATGTGAGGAGAGTATTTAAATGAATCCCGCAAGGTGGTTTACTAAGGTCTGCGCTCGTCAGTTTACTGGTGTTTTTTACCGCCCAAAAAAAGCACGTCTTAAACCAGACGCTAACGGGTAGATTGCGTTAGTCATTATGGAAATGATCCGGCTGCGTCTGTGTTCATTGATTTGCGTGTCGTCAGTAAATCACACGCAGAACTGTCCACTCCCATCGGCGCTTTTATGGGATTGCGCTCTAACTCTAATTTGCCTTGTTTAGTAAATCTGGCCCTAAGTGTCAATTGTTACTGCAGTTTGTTTGCTTAATTCTTCAGAATCACAAAAAAAATCTATGCTAAAATGTGTCAATTATAATGTGTCAGATTGAAATGACTGGGGACTATGTAATATATAGATGGGAATAACAGTATCTGTCCATGCTATATCAAAGAACATTTGATTCCTCATAATATGACAGCATCACAGTTAACAATATTCACCGGAGATTCTCAGTGAATGCCCACCTTAATAAAATAAAGAACATTGTGGTTCTCACCTCAGGTTCCCACTCCCACCAATCTTAGCTAAATACTAGGAGTACCAGAGAAAGCAGACCTTTTAAAGCCGTGATGTTATGGTTGTTAGGGGAAGATGTTATCGTAATAAGGCAGAATATATAATGACTCCCGTTCCATGGTAATGAGGGCACTTTGAACAAATTGAGACAAATCTACCTCTGTGAACAAAGCATCTCAATTGGCAGGGCTTAGAACAGAAAGTCTGTGGAAGCCCTAATTAGTAGCTTAACTCCAAATACAAAGCAAGCATTTTCAGACTAGACACTGGAAAAGTGCAGCCTGATCTTTTCAACAGCGGCAAGAAGTAATTAAAATGAACCTTCACTTAAGACTAGAATAAAGAAGGCCATCCATGTAATAGAAGATTCACTCTGAAACAAATGTGATACATAATACTTTTTTAATCAAAAGCTAAGACACTAATCAGTCCATGTCTCTGTTATTGTTCTAAAGCTTTCATTGTAACTGGAGACGTTAGCCAACATTTTGCATATTATTATTATTATTATTATTAATAACATAAAATAATAATAACATAAAAATGTAATAATAACTTAAAATTATTATCATTGTTGTTATTATTATTATAACAACATTTCTAAGGCACTATCATAGTGTCAGGGTTCTGTCACTTCGGTCTGTTTATTCTTGGTTTCACAAGTTCACACTTACAAATAATCAGATACAAAAATATCAGAGTAAAAAGTATGCATATTTATGCTGTCTGAGGGGAGGGCTCCGAGCTCGGAATTTGGCCCGAACCAAGACTACTCCCCCCGTATCTCTGGTTAGGATAGTAACCAGGCGTGTGTAAGAAGACAGAGTGGTGGAGGGATGCGGAAAACTGTCAAGGAACATAGGTGAGTCGACTGTGTATCTACACTATATTGCCAAAAGTATTGGGACACCCCTCCAAATCACTGAATTCAGCACTAGGCATGCAGACGCTTCTACAAACATTTGTGAAAGAATGGGTCGCTCTCAGGAGCTCAGTGAACTCAAGCGTGGTACCGTGATAGGTTGCCACCTGAGCAATAAGTCCATTTCTGAAATTTCCTCACTACTAAATATTCCACGCTCAACTGTTAGTGGGATTATAACAAAGTGGAAGCAATTGGGAACAACAGCAACTTAGACACAAAGTGGTAGGCCACGTAAAATCACAGAGCGGGGTCAGCGCATGCTGAGGGTCACAGTGCACAGAAGACACCAACTTTCTGCAGAGTCAATAGCTACAGACCTTCTGATGGCCTTCAGATGAGCTCAAGAACAGTGTGTAGAGAGCTTCATGGAATGGGTTTCCATGGCCGAGCAGCTCATCCAAGCCTTACATCACCAAGTGCAATGCTAAGCGTGGGATACAGTGGGGTAAAGCACGCCGCCACTGGACTCTAGAGCAGTGAGACGTGTTCTCTGGAGTGACCAATCGCGCTTCTCTGTCTGGCAATCCCATGGACGAGTCTGGGTTTGGCGGTTGCCAGGGGAACGGGACTTGCCTGACTGCATTGTGCCAAGTGTAAAGTTTGGTGGAGGGGGGATTATGGTGTGGGGTTGTTTTTCGGGGGTTGGGCTTGGCCCCTTAGTTCCAGTGAAAGGAACTCTTAATGCTTCAGCATACCAAGACATTTTGACAACTAAATGACTGGTATAACTTTCGTAACCTCTAAAAAAAGTCACTGAGAAATCACCACCATTAGCCAAACTGATATTCTTTCAGTTGATGTAGCTATACATTACATTTTAATTTTATCTAGAAGGCACATTGAGGCTCTTGAACTCTTGAACTTTACCTTTGGTTGAATTTAATATTTAATATTGTATTTTTGTTTTAGATGTATTTTCATTTTTCCCCAGAAAATGTGGAGATCAAACTAAATTTGGCAGGCCCCCTGCAATGTTGCTGCGGACCCCCTATGGTCGCCGACCCCCTGTTGAAGAATCCTGCTCTTACATAAAGGCATTGACATGCCAAACATCTACCTTATAGACACCAATACAGGGACTACACTGTATTCTCTCTAAACTGATTGTTCTGTGCACTTCCAAGATTGCTTTTCCTTGGATCAGATTATGCTGCTGGGAGTAGAAGGAGTGTACTGGTTCGCTTGCACAACAGTAGCGAAATGTGTTTGCTGTGCTTGAAATGAACAAATATTTGCTGTGTGATGTATGAAGTCGACAGCTATGGTAATTTTCCAAACAAGCAGGCTCTGACTAGTGCTGGGAATTGCAGTCCACAGACATTCAAATTACTATAAAAATATGTTATTATCCTAATATTTAATTCTCTAAGCAATAATTACAGCTTTAACAGCGGTCAAAGATGATCAGTGGTCAAATGATGCTTAAATATATAATTTCCCTCAGCCTTTCACCAGTAGGCTATGCCAAGTCAAAAAATTACAAATGAGCCAGCCAAATTAATTAATAACTCATAATAACTTTCTTGGAGGTTATAAATAAATAAAAATGCTTTTTTTATCCTCAATAGAGTTAATAACACCCCTATGGGTTTTATAAACAGTACTACGACCGAATGAAATCGTCCTTAAAAGAGATAGGGATTTACTCAGAAATCTAAATTCTGTCATCATTTACTTATTAATGTCTTCCCAAACCTGTAGGACTTCTTTGGAACACAAATTATGATATTTTTAAGAATGTTTCAATTGTCTTTGTCTGTACAAAACAGCACTGATATTCTACAGTACAGAAGAAAGAAAGTCATACATGTTTGGAACAAGATGACAGAATTTTCATATTTTAGTGATCTATCCTATGACAAATGTTAAGCATAACATGGTAAGTCTTACATGGAAATATTCCGGTGATCTCAAAACACTTGGAATTGAGGCAATACTCAGTAAGCCCGGGGCCAAGGGACCGCATGGCCTGCCAAATTCTCTACAGTGGACCATGTGAAGCTAGCCACTCTGCGGGAGATCAGTAGGACACACTTAAGGGACCTTTCAAAGGAATAAAAATTAAGATAGAGGAAAGACCTACTTATGTACACTGATCAGGCATAACATTATGACCACCTTTCTAATATTGTGTTAGTCCCCCTTTTGCTGCCAAAACAGCCTTGACCCGTCGAGGCACGGACTCCACTAGACCCCTGAAAGTGTGCTGTGGTATCTGGCACCAAGATGTTAGGAGCAGATCATTTAAGTCCTTTAAGACTTGTTTGTGCAGCCTGGTGCCATGTGTTCCAGGTAAGCAAGGCACACTCCATCCACGTGACGTAAAAGAAAACGTGATTCATCAGACCAGGCCACCTTCTTCCATTACTCCGTGGTCCAGTTCTGATGCGCACGTGCCACTGTTGGTGCTTTCGGCGGTGGACAGGGGTCAGCATGGGCACCCTGACTGGTCAGCGGCTATGCAGCCCCATACGCAACAAACTGAGATGCACTGTGTATTCTGACACCTTTCTATCAGAACCAGCATTAACTTCTGGAGCAATGTGAGCTCCAGTAGCTCGTCTGTTTGATCGGACCACACGGGCCAGCCTTCGCTCCCCAAGTGCATTAATGAGCCGTGGCCGCCCCTGACCCTGTCGCCGGTTCTCCACTGTTCCTTCCTTGGAGCACTTTTGATAGATCCTGACCACTGCAGCCCGGGAACACCCCACAAGAGCTGCAGTTTTGGAGATGCTCTGACCCAGTCGTCTAGCCATCACAATTCGGCTCTTGTCAAACTCGCTCAAATCCTTACACTTGCCCATTTTTCCTGCTTCTAACACATCAACTTTGAGGACAAAATGTTCATTTGCTGCCTAATATATCCCACCCACTAACAGGAGCCGTGATGAAGAGATAATCAGTGTTATTCACTTCACCAGTCATAATGTTATGCCTGATCGGTGTATATAACTAAATAAATCCTTTATGAGCATGTCTTTAAAAACAAATATAAGTTTGAAACCCAATAACAGACAAATGAACAGACATGGAAACAAATGAATTGTGTGTGTACAGTATGTTAAGTGTGTGTGTGTGTGTGTTATAAGGATAGTTAATTAGAGACAGAAATGACTAACTAGCTCTAACTTTAACAGTAAGGCCTCTTCTAATTAACATCAGACACTGACATATATTTTTTTCTGAGGATAACAGCAGCACTCTTTATGGGTTATTTCCAACTTTATTATTTCTTATGAAAAAAACCATATCTATAATTGAATTTTCAAAAGTAACTTTTCCATTTACAGCCTTTACGGCCCTGAGCACTGAAATATTTAAAACTTCCTTTAAGCACCAGCTACCATGATAATTTAGTGTGAGACTAATCACAAGATTAATCAATTTTGGGTTAAAAACAAATTAATCAAATCAGCATGTGCCCTTTGGAAATGCATTCAAAGCCCCTGCAAGGTCTGGATAATGTCAAGCCACATCAATTTTGAGGATTTACCCCCCAAAAATAAAAAAAAATAAAAAATACCTCATTTGGTTGGAAACTTTAATCAGGTGCAGTTCAATAAAGAGGCGCAGTGGAATCCATTATCAATAAACCACATCATATTTGACAAATCACAAGATGTACCACACTTCTCACAAGTCTAAATTAAATCAATAGGTGCTAAAATTCACTACAGAAATCAGGATACCTGAAGAAATATACAACTAAAAGGTATGGCAAAGGTCTCGACAACAAGTGCTTAAGAGCCTTATTTAACTTGCAAGTCTCAAACTGTATCTACATAATGACTTTTGTTAACAAAAGCACAGAGGCTACTTAAAAGTCTGCAACCACAGGCACCGAACAGGCATGTTGCTGTAATTTACTGTAATTATCCAGTCAACTTAAAGACACCCAAGACATCCTAGATCAGCAAACTTTTATTTGTCGTGCACAGTTGCCCTTGTGGTTTTCTCAAGTGTTTAGTTGAAGAGGTTTTTTTGTGTTGTAAAGTTAAGTTTAAACTTAAACTAGAATGAAACCAGTGTTTTCGAGCAAGCACAATTATTAGTGAAATGTGGCATTAAGGTATAATATAAAAGAAACTTCCCACGGCTCAACTTTAATTTGGTGGTAAGTTTAGTCACTAGCATCCAAAGAGAAAGAAGTGACCTTTGCTCAGCTCTGCCTACCTTGGTTCCTATTGTTCTCTCAGAAAACATTTATTGAATATCCCATAGGAATCAACTAGAAATGTTCATGAACGGTGCAGTTCTGGTTTCAAGTGGTAAAAATGTAAACAATATTGTGACAATACAGGTTTTTTTTTTAAAGACAGCTAAATATCAAATACAGAATGCACTCTTTAGTTACTTTTCCGCCCTATTTTGACCTGAATCAATATGCAAATTAATTGGAACAAATGTAGGCGTCCTTAATGATGTTATGCCTTTTCATTTGGGAATGAGGGGCTGACAGATCCACAGAATGAACTTTTTAAAGATGTATTTAAAGTAAATGCTATTTCATGCATTCTGACTTATTTACACTGTTAAAGAGTTGATTTTCATGATAAACATGGACAAAAAAAACGAACAAAAAAAACGAATATGTCTGTGCCAAATACACTCCTTCAGGATTCAAACAAGTTTGGGAAAGTTTTTTTTGTTGTCATGATGTTTTATCTGTATGACGTCATAAAGGGCGGAATTTCTTGTATGGGCACTTCTCCCGGATGAGCGCACACACACACACACACACACATCACCCAGAGCGAGAGCAAGAGTGCGTCCATCAACAGCTTCGTTCGGGTTACGCGAGCCGTCGGCAGCGCTGGCGTTGTGTTTTTAAACACGAGATCAACAATGTCACTAAAGAAGTGTGTTTCTGGTGTGAGGGAAATATCACCTTGTTCAGCTTCCCAAATAACCCAGCGTTAAGGGAACAGTGGATGCAGTTTGTGTTTCTGAGTTCTGCAAGTGTGTGTGTTTGTTCCCGGTCATGAGTGGAAACCGCAGGCGGTGAGTGAAACTGCATCAAATGTGTGTGTTTTGTTGGCAATCGGCGCGTAAGTGCATATAATGTGAACAACACCAACGGATAGAGAATCGAGAGTTATCCAGGGATTGTGTGTGTGTGTGTGTGTCTCTTTAGCTCCGCCCACTGCACGCCTCCACAAGCTCGGCTGTTGAATCGGTACCGTGTATCTGTCTTTTATAAATATGATAAACTAAAGACTCTTGGGAGATATGAAATATCAACACTACTCTATAGATACTCAAGATTAACATGAGACTGGCAGAAACTGTGTGTTATGGACCTTTTAAAGATTTGTAAAAAAAATTTCTAAACAACATGGACTTTCACATACTTATATTAAAAAGATAAAAAGCATGTACGATAAATGATGGCAACAGTTGTCAAAGTAACATTTTTAAGAGCGAAGGACCAATTCTAACTCAATAGGGAGGCTGCTCAAGGATTGGTCTAAACTGTCAGTTTTTAAATTTTATTTAGCAACTAATGCATTTTAATATGTCATACTGTTCAGCTTCTTCTTTGAAACTTAGATTGAAAATGTCATCTCCTACCTGACATCCACTGCGTCCTCCATGACAGTCATATCTGTCTTGCACTTGGCAGAAGGGTTGATGGCCAGCTCAGCTGGAGGAATGACAAAGCTTTTGCTGAGTGGCAGCCACATGCCTTCTCCAAGAGTATATGTAAATCTGAAACACAACAAGGCACAGTGGATATTTCAACCTGTACTGCTACATTGTGAGACAAGAAAATTGGCATTTGGATGACATAGTTTTACAATTATTTTTCTTTTCATATTCACTTTAAAGAAAATGTTTTTCTCCAGAATGTAGGAATTTAAAAATAGTGGTGTCCAGGGTAACACCGAACAACACATCGTCAGACAGAAAAAAAGACACATTATTGTTCATATTTACAGAATGATATCTGCCCAAAAAAAATCCACACATCCCCATGAGAGACTCCCACATGTACAGTATGCAAAGACATTTATTCATTTGGTTTATTGTATCCGCCTCTGCACAGTTGTGCAGGGGTTTAACAAATAATATGTTTTCTTACTAGTCCATCTAAAGGTTCAAATTGATTGTATTCTTAAGTTGACAGAAAAAAATAGCTCTCCTGAAAAATAGCATATAACAAGCATTTCCAGTTTGACCCTCACTCTAAAACAGTAGCACATTTTAAAACTTGAGTCATTACAGGAACTCTTATCTGACCTTGAAAACTCCCCCTGGTTTTACTGCTGAGAGACGTCCAGGCGCATAAGATCAACTCGTGGGTAGATATTCATAAAGGACTACAAAAACAAAGCAACTGAGCATTGTAAAATAATGCCCAGAACAGAAGGTCCAAAGAGTTTGTAGGAGTAATTGAAAACTGGCACATCTACAAGCTAGCTGTGTTTTACTTCACTTCAATTCACTTTGAAGAGGTTTCGACTTCGTGTCATAACACTCAATCAATAAACGCAGTTCTGTCCAGAACTGACTTGCATACAATGGAAAAAGTGTCTAAGACACGAGTATGAACATGCTTTTTTCGATTCTCTGAAGACGTGCTTCAAAATAGCCAGGATGTGCTTGAATGATTCATTGATTCATTCACTTGCTGATTCATTCCTTTATTCATTTGCTTTTCCCCTGTCAACTCAACTATCATTTTATATTCCACCCATGCACCTCAGGGAGGCTGTACGTATATGAGATAAACAATCACCTCAGTAATTCTATTTGCGTAAAATGCATTATGCCAGCAAAAATACTGTCTGATTGCATAATTGGAAGCTCTTTTAGTTTTCCAGTATTATCCATGTGTAGATGTGATTTACACCTACACTGTAAGAATAAAATGACATTTTCTATCTTTCTATCTTTTGAGTCACACAGAGAATTGTGAATCATTTTAAAAACACTTGTTAGATTGACAGTATTCACCCAAATGTTGTCCAAACTGGGCTAACAGTTTTATAATGAATAATGTTGCTAATTTGCTAAGGGTTTGTGAGCTCCCAGCACATACACTCACCTAAAGGATTATTAGGAACACCTGTTCAATTTCTCATTAATGCAATTATCTAATCAACCAATCACATGGCAGTTGCTTCAATGCATTTAGGGGTGTGGTCCTGGTCAAGACAATCTCCTGAACTCCAAACTGAATGTCAGAATGGGAAAGAAAGGTGATTTAAGCAATTTTGAGCGTGGCATGGTTGTTGGTGCCAGACGGGCCAGTCTGAGTATTTCACAATCTGCTCAGTTACTGGGATTTTCACGCACAACCATTTCTAGAGTTTACAAAGAATGGTGTGAAAAGGGAAAAACATCCAGTATGTGGCAGTCCTGTGGGCGAAAATGCCTTGTTGATGCTAGAGGTCAGAGGAGAATGGGCCGACTGATTCAAGCTGATAGAAGAGCAACTTTGACTGAAATAACCACTCGTTACAACCGAGGTATGCAGCAAAGCATTTGTGAAGCCACAACACGCACAACCTTGAGGCGGATGGGCTACAACAGCAGAAGACCCCACCGGGTACCACTCATCTCCACTACAAATAGGAAAAAGAGGCTACAATTTGCACAAGCTCACCAAAATTGGACAGTTGAAGACTGGAAAAATGTTGCCTGGTCTGATGAGTCTCGATTTCTGTTGAGACATTCAGATGGTAGAGTCAGAATTTGGCGTAAACAGAATGAGAACATGGATCCATCATGCCTTGTTACCACTGTGCAGGCTGGTGGTGGTGGTGTAATGGTGTGGGGGATGATTTCTTGGCACACTTTAGGCCCCTTAGTGCCAATTGGGCATCGTTTAAATGCCACGGCCTACCTGAGCATTGTTTCTGACCATGTCCATCCCTTTATGCCCACCATGTACCCATCCTCTGATGGCTACTTCCAGCAGGATAATGCACCATGTCCCAAAATGGCAAAATGGCCCCCACAGTCACCAGATCTCAACCCAATAGAGCATCTTTGGGATGTGGTGGAACGGGAGCTTCGTGCCCTGGATGTGCATCCCACAAATCTCCATCAACTGCAAGATGCTATCCTATCAATATGGGCCAACATTTCTAAAGAATGCTTTCAGCACCTTGTTGAATCAATGCCACGTAGAATTAAGGCAGTTCTGAAGGCGAAAGGGGGTCAAACACAGTATTAGTATGGTGTTCATAATAATCCTTTAGGTGAGTGTATTGCGGCATGAATAAATGATGTGGCTACTCTTATAGGAATATTGTTTTACTCTTTGCTGGCTTTATTCATGCAGTTGCTGTTGTTACTATTCAGAAGTTTAGGACTGATATGATTTTTTATGTTTTCAAAAGAAGTCTTTAATGTTCAAGGCCGCATGTATTTAATAAAAAATACAGAAAAAAAAACAGTAATAAGGTGAAATATTATTACAATTTAAAAAGAATGTTTCCTATTATAATATATTTTTAAATGTCATGTATTCCTGTGATCAAAGCAGTATTTTCAGCATCATTACTCCAGTCTTCAGTGTCACATGATCCTTCAGAAATCGTCCTAATATTCGGAATATTATTATTAACGTTGTGCTGTTTACATTTTTGTGGAGCAATGATACATTTTTTGCAAGATTCTTCGATGAATAGAAAGTTCAAGACAATAGACTTAAAAAGAAAAAAAAACGTTTTAACATGATAAATGCCTTTAAGGTTCCTTTTGATCAATGTAATGCTACCTTCTGTCAGGGTTGGGTGAAGGGATGAGGCGAGGACTATGGAGGATATGCAGATTAATGGGCTTTTATTAATAAAAATAAAATAAAACAGAAACTACCCTGAGGGGGGGAAAAAGAGACTTGATTTGGCACAAGGAGCAGGGAAACATGAAGCACATACGACGACAATCCAGCACAAGATTGCAAACACAAGGAGAATAAATAGGGAGCAAACAAGGCAGGAGATGAGGGAGGACAGGTGAGGCAACTGAACCAATAATCAGATAACAAGATGGGCGGGGTTAGACAATGGACAGGAGAGCACATGGCACAGAGGAAACATACATGACACGTGCTCACACCAAACGTGACAAACACATGGCCAGCAAACACAGATCACACGCAAGTGCTTCAGAGCGGCTCAATCAATGAATAACGCACATTTATGCCAGGTAATTGTTTATGAACTAATGCTGATAAATGATGACAATGTTTACTTTACGATGTTTATATGGTAATATGGTTTAGACGGTTGTACCAACACACAGGTTGAATCAGAAATCGCCCCCTAAACCCTCAATCACTATTCCCTACTTTAGTCTACTAATACAGTTCACTTGAAGGAGTGAATGAAAACAAGTGAGCGAATTCAGACAGCCATTATTTGTACATCGGCTGTACATTCGTTATTGCAGTGCAATGTGGGATAGAATGAGTGCACTCAATAACGTCCACTATGGTTTCGGACACCACTACAAATGGCTGTCCCCTCAAATAGTGCCCTATTTAAGGGTATAGGGGCGATTTCAGACACAGCATATTTTATATTTACCCTCATCTGAACTTGAACGAGCAATAGTAAGGCACAGGCATTTCAAAATAATAAGAGTCCCGGTGTATTTCAAGCTTGTTTATAATTAAAAAGTCATATACATTTTTGGTTACACAATAAACTGTATTTAATTTCATTCTCATTTAATTCATAATCAGGAGGAAAGACTAAGAACAGTATTTGACATATTATTCAATAAAGTATCAAGGTTATAATAGTTAATTATAAAATCTTCATTACTTTAAAAATGAAATAAATGTTAACTGAAATTAAAAAAATATATAAACTTAAACTTATTTGAAGCTTTAGCTTAACCTGATATACTAACTTAAACAGAAATACAACATTATAAAAACTATATAGATGTTTAAAAACTGATTGCTGATGGAATCTCACATTTTTGCCGCGCGTATCCTCGCGCTCGTGCAGACGCATCGAGTATAAACAAGGCTTTAAGATTTGCACGAGCTGTTCCAATGCGACGCTGATGATAAAATGTGCAACCCAATAGAATTCTATTGAGAATGTGGTAAAACACTACGGAGCAAGTCGAACATGATCTAAAACAGCCACTAAAATGACACTTAAATGACACAGGGGAAAATATCATCCTGCCAGCTTTTTAAACACATGATGACCACATTTACTAGAATTTATCACGTTCTATTGTATTTATTGTGGTATATGTTGTCTAGTTGTAGAATTTATAATAGATAATCAGTTTAGTTTTCACTAAAGATGTATATTACACCTGTGGCATGTTGTAGCTATAGTTTCTAACTGTGTTGCTGTTTTTCATAACAAATGCTATAGATAAAAAAAAAAAAGAAAAAAAAAGTTAACATTGGCCTGCATGGTAATGAGGAGCCGTCAATGGTCTTGCTTAGTAAATAAACCCTTATTGTAACAAATGCTATAGTTAAACAATTACAAGAACTATATTTTAGTTTTAAGGCTGAGTACAAGTTCAAAATATGGACCTTCTTGAATTGACTAAACAACCCCTCATAACCACGCCCCCCAACAAAGCCCCACCCCTTTGGTGAGTACCAGCACTTTATTTTTTCCACTTCAAGCACTGACTAAAACTAGACTAAAACTATTCAGGTGACTAAAATATGACTAAAACTAAATCAAACTTTGGTGTCAAAATGAACACTGATGAACACGCAGCCAATGAGAACACTCATAAGCCACGTGTTAACACAAAACATGACAACAAAAGAGCACCTGGCCAATGAAGATAAACCAAGCGCTTCAAAACACACGAGATAAGAGTGCACGACGTGAGAGAGGACACAACCTGTGCGCACACAATAAAGACAGAACAGGAAGCGCGAATGTGCGAACCCCGACACGAAACCGAACATGAGTGCCGGGATCCGAACACCATGCTCCCAACATGAAACAAGACATGCAGACAAGAGAGCGCACGAGACCATACGCTTACACAAAGATTGTCACAGAAAGAAATAAACCAGACCGAAGGGACAGGACCCTGACACCTTGCTGAAATCAAGTTATTTCTGTCAAAAAGTATCAAACAAGAATCACATATTACACTGAACTAAACAGACTCTGAATTAACTGCTAAAAAACAGAAAAGCAACTATAATCCTCGGATTACCCTCCTCTCGTGTACTATGAATGGAACTCTCCGTCTGCTGCTGTTTACAACGGTGCAATAAATTGCTTTTCTTGATTACAGTTAAGTCTATTAAACTTGCATCTTTTTCCTATGTTTGAATAAATAAGCCACTGCCAGCTGCCTAATTTATTTATTTGCCTAGGTTCAAATGCAGGTTCTTCAATTACAGCACTCTGCACTCTCACTGTGCATACAGAGCTGTACGCATCTGAGAACTGATGATAAAAGCAGTTGAAGGAATCTCATCATCTGTTGCCTCTAGTGAGACTGGGGATCTCTGTATACCGTATTATTACAGAAGCTGGGGAAAGCAAAACACAAACAATCAATTAATCAACTGACTTATTTCATTTAAAACCTCACAGACATCAATGCACCAACTAAAATATTCCTAGTTTAAATCAAAAGTTTAGATTCACATTGATGTTTCCATGTCTTTTATTTTATAATTTGTCATATGTGACCCTGGAGCTCAACACCAGTCGTGCGTCTCACGGGTATATTTGTGGCAATAGCCAACAATACATTGTACGGGTCAACATTATCAATTTTTCTTTTATGCCAAAAATCATTAGGATATTAAGATCATGTTCCATGAAGATATTTTGTAAATGTCCTACCGTAAATATATCAAAAATGTATTATTAGTAGTAATATGCATTGCTAAGGACTTCATTTGGACAACTTTAAAGGAGATTTTCTCAATATTTCGATTTTTTTTGCACCCTCAGATTCCAGATTTTCAAACAGTTGTATCTCATGTCCTAACAAACCATACATCAATGGAAAGATTATTTATTCAGCTTTCAGATGATCTATAAATCTTATGACTGGTTTTGTGGTCACATTGTTTCCTGTTTCCCTCATGTGATCCTGCCGTGTGGTTCTTTAGTTCATGGCTGAATCTGAAATCGCCCCCTATGCACTCAAATAGCGCATTATTTGAGGGGACAGCCATTTGTTGTGGTGTCCGAAACCATTGTGGACGTTATTGAGTGCAGTCATTCAATCCAACGAGTGCAATAACGAATAACGAGCCAATGTACGCTCAATGGCTGTCTGAATTCGCTCACTTGTTTTCATTCACTCCTTCTAGTAAACTGTATTAGTGGACTAAAGTAGGGAATAGTGATTGAGGGTTTAGAGGCGATTTCGGATTCAGATTATTGTCTTGTCAGGTGACTATCAGTTCTGTCTTCTCATTGGTTCATTGTGTTGATTACTTTCGGGTGTGTCTTGTTAGTTAATTAGTCTTTGGCTGCATCTGAAATTGCATACTGAAGTGATTCTGAAGTCTACGATGGACATCAATACGATGGACGCATGCCGGTTAGAAAATTTGTCTGAGTGTGGGTCGCCTTGCTCTGATGCCATACTGACGTGTGCCAAAAAACTCTCGTGACGGTGAGGCAGTCGTGTCAGATTCTGCAGTTAGACGCATTTGCTCTCCCCCGACTGCGCTGATCGAAAGCACGATGGGAAACGTTTTGTTGACGACACAGCTTAATGCTTATTGGTTTAAACAACTGTGATGTATTGTTATTAGGGGTGTAACAATATATATGTCACAATATATCGCAATAAAAAAATGCAACAATATGTATCGTGGATAGTGACAATATACACTCACCTAAAGGATTATTAGGAACACCATACTAATACTGTGTTTGACCCCCTTTCGCCTTCAGAACTGCCTTAATTCTACGTGGCATTGATTCAACAAGGTGCTGAAAGCATTCTTTAGAAATGTTGGCCCATATTGATAGGATAGCATCATGCAGTTGATGGAGATTTGTGGGATGCACATCCAGGGCACGAAGCTCCCGTTCCACCACATCCCAAAGATGCTCTATTGGGTTGAGATCTGGTGACTGTGGGGGCCATTTTAGTACAGTGAACTCATTGTCATGTTCAAGAAACCAATTTGAAATGATTGGAGCTTTGTGACATGGTGCATTATCCTGCTGGAAGTAGCCATCAGAGGATGGGTACATGGTGGTCATAAAGGGATGGACATGGTCAGAAACAATGCTCAGGTAGGCCGTGGCATTTAAACGATGCCCAATTGGCATTAAGGGGCCTAAAGTGTGCCAAGAAAACATCCCCCACACCATTACACCACCACCACCAGCCTGCACAGTGGTAACAAGGCATGATGGATCCATGTTCTCATTCTGTTTACGCCAAATTCTGACTCTACCATCTGAATGTCTCAACAGAAATCGAGACTCATCAGACCAGGCAACATTTTTCCAGTCTTCAACTGTCCAATTTTGGTGAGCTCGTGCAAATTGTAGCCTCTTTTTCCTATTTGTAGCGGAAATGAGTGGTACCCGGTGGGGTCTTCTGCTGTTGTAGCCCATCCGCCTCAAGGTTGTGCGTGTTGTGGCTTCACAAATGCTTTGCTGCATACCTCGGTTGTAACGAGTGGTTATTTCAGTCAAAGTTGCTCTTCTATCAGCTTGAATCAGTCGGCCCATTCTCCTCTGATCTCTAGCATCAACAAGGCATTTTTGCCCACAGGACTGCCGCATACTGGATGTTTTTTCCCTTTTCACACCATTCTTTGTAAACTCTAGAAATGGTTGTGCGTGAAAATCCCAGTAACTGAACAGATTGTGAAATGCTCAGACCGGCCCGTCTGGCACCAACAACCATGCCACGCTCAAAATTGCTTAAATCACCTTTCTTTCCCATTCTGACATTCAGTTTGGAGTTCAGGAGATTGTCTTGACCAGGACCACACCCCTAAATGCATTGAAGCAACTGCCATGTGATTGGTTGATTAGATAATTGCATTAATGAGAAATTGAACAGGTGTTCCTAATAATCCTTTAGGTGAGTGTATATTGTGTATAGTTCACCCACAATGAAAATTACAGTGTGGGTCAAGTTTACAGAGTTTTAGTGTCAGTACTACATTAAACTACAGTGTTGAATATAATGTATGATAATGCAATGGGGGAATATTTGTGGTCCTGATAATGCCAAATGTCTTATGTTTCCAGTAAAAAGTGGCCAATTATTTTCAATATATCTAGTCAGTGACAGAGTGCAAGCATATTCATCTAAAACAATCCTGTATTTCAGCTTCAGAATCATGAATGTGTTTATTCTGGTGTCATTGTCCTGTGCATTGGGTTTCCAGCACCAAGCCTGTTCATTTCCACCCCAATGCAATACCAAGTTTAGCATTTTAATCAACAGTACATTTTTTGTTAATCTTTTAGCATATGTCTTGGACTATCTCATAATATAATATCGCATCATGATACTGAACTCACGATATGTATCAAATCGTGACATGAGGGTATCGTTACACCCCTAATTGTTATATTTTATAATGTTTGATCAAATAAGTACTTTAGGTGTATTGTTCAGCATAATTAATTTCATATAAAAGCAACAGAATTTAAATTACATCCAGTTTATTAGCAACACAGCGCATAAGTGTGAATCCCCTGATATCCGACTTTGATCTCGTAGGTGTCTGATCCACTACGAGAAGAGAGAACATTTTTTAGCGGTCGTGAAGTATTGCCTTATTCAAAACAAGTACCTACTCGAGAGAGACCTTGTATAGCCCTTATGTTTCTATTATGCCTCGTCTAGCTTTTTTCTATGTAACCTGTTTCAAATCTGTTTAAGTCTGTCTGGTTTTGTTTATTTTGTATTTGTTTGACACTTTTGTAATAAAAGTATTGTATTTGGGTTCATCCTCAACTCGCCTTCAGTGGACAACATTACAACTATGGTCATCTTTAAATTGGTGACATTTCAATAACATCAGATTTTATAAATGATTTAAATAAAAAACAACAGCACTGACCAAAAAAAAATCAAAATGCATTTGCTATTTAAATTAGCCTTTTTTTCAGATAACATCTTGCATGAAAATGAACTTCAGTTTGCATTTTCACATGAGACCATTCCTATTAACACGTTACATGAGATGTGTTAAATATCACATGTACTAATGGATAGGACGGAAAAGCAACTGTGACCAACGTTCTTTATTAATGCACCGATAACAAGAGGACTGTCACTTGTGGGGAATATGCAAATATAGTTTACATTTTGAACAACTAGAAAATGCAAATGCAATTGCATTTGAATTCTGACCACAATATGCTGCAATACTCAGTAAGCTTGTTTTGCAGTTGCAGTCTGGATTTCTCCACATGAATCTCTCTCATCACACCTGGGGTAGTGTGCGTGCCTCATCAGCTGGAACCACAAACTCATTTCTGTCAATATATCATCCATCATCAGCTACCGTTTACATTAAATCCAATTAAGCCTTGCTCATTTCACGTGCACACAGCGTTTTATCCTGCTGGTAATGGTAAAACTATCTATGAAACTAAAAGTTTCTTGTCGAATCTGAGACAGAAAAAATTTGAGACCGAAATTTCAGTGCTCGTAGATGATTTATAATTCCATGACATCCCCAAAAGGTATGTTCACACACCACAGATCTGCTGACAACTCGCCCAAGTGTTTTGTAATATGCAGATTCAGGAAAAAAAGGGAAATAATGTGAAGCTTGACACATTTGAATATTGTTGCCTGCTAGTGTGAAGCAGCTTCAATTGAGTTTAGGAGGAAAGTGACTTGTAAATGGATTATTGAACAAAACACTGAGACCAGGATAAAACTTCCGCCTCGCAGGTGGAAGTTAAAAGGGAAAAACACATCTATCACAAAGCGTCAGGGTACCTTTTAAACTATCTCAGCAGCACACTGGCTCAATGACAAACAAAGACACAACCTCAGAACAGGACTGAAAAAAAAAATACACATAAAGTGCAGTTTTGTTAAAAGCAGCAGTATCCAACATAATCATGAGGGTAACAAAGTTTGCATTGGATGTTTACAGACACCATAAAGCATGATTTGAGTGTAAAAAAGCTAACTTTGAATGGTTTGCAGATTAGAAAGTAAATCAGATTACAGACTTTATAAAAATACTGACGGTTGGTTGCACCGTAACAACACATCTTCTCTCCATCTCTCACTTTTGTACTTCATAACGCCACTTTCGAAGTATAACAAATATCACATCATTTCTGAGTCTGATATTGAAAGCTAGATATATAAATGAATAAGTGAAGCATTCAAAATTGATTATGGCCTTTCCTATTCATTCATGGCACAAATCAATGATGTATGAGGAAAAGCTCTGTGAAATTGAAAATAAATCTTTCATTCGACATTCACGTCTGTGCAGGTTTGTTTGGAAATAAAACATTTAATTGTCCCAATGAAATGTATTTGTTTGGTGGCCCAAAACCAAGGGATATGAGATTTTACACCTTTTGGGGGTATAACACAGATGCCAATTACAAGATGCCCTCCAGGTGTTGTTTTCAAATGTGAAAGAACACCGATTCATAAGATTTGTAAATAAATAGCTTGCGATTTGTGCAAATGAATTAGAGTTTAACAATCAAAGGACTTTGCAATGTCATGGATGAGATCTATGAATAATTCAGCACATGAAGATTATGCATGGCAACTGAAGGTAACCATATGTTGCTACAATTGGATTAGCACAGCTAAATATTCCAAAACATACACCTCACAGATTGAAACATCTCAAGTGCATAAACCAATGAACTGATTAGTCTTGAGTCTCCAGTTGCCAGAGGTAAACATTGTCTAAATCCCTGCCTTTGTACATGGATAACATTTGTATTTGTGGGAAAACACATTCGGTGGCTCAGTATTAAAAGTAATTACGTCATTTTTCCATTTTCAAGTTTTTATTTAAACTGTGAAAGGAGCTCTTTGAAGCTGAATAAAGAAATGTCAGCTTAGCCAAAGTAACAAAATAAGTGTACTGCATTTCACAAGCTCTCAACAGAAACCTATTAAATACTTGTCAGCACCTTTTTTCAAAGCTCATTTTCTGCCATCATATATAATGGAATGTGCACATTTTGCTAAATAAAGTAGCCCCAAAAAGTATTTGGACATTTAAGATACACTTAAAGGGATAGTTCACCCAAAAATTAAAATTACCCCATGATTTACTCTCCATCAAGCCATCCTAGGTGTATATGACTTGCTTCTTGCTTCTTTCAGACGAGTACAATCAGAGTTATATTAAAAAATGTCCTGGCTCTTCCAAGCTTTATAATGGCAGTGAATGGCTGTTTCTGTTTTGAAGTCCATAAAAGTGCATCCATCCATTATAAAAGTGCATCTATCCATCATAAAGTGCATCTATCCATCATAAAAGTGCATCTATCATCATAAAAAGTGCATCCATCCATCATAAAAGTGCATCTATCCATCATAAAGTGCATCTATCCATCATAAAAGTGCATCTATCCATCATAAAGTGCATCTATCCATCATAAAAGTTTATCTATCCATTATAAAGTGCATCTATCCATCATAAAAGTGTATCCATCCATCATAAAAGTGCATCTATCCATCATAAAAGTGCATCTATCCATCATAAAAGAGCATCTATCCATCATAAAAGTTTACATATCCATCATAACAGTTTATCTATCCATTATAAAGTGCATCCATCATCATAAAAGTACATCTATCCATCATAAAGTGCAACTATCCATCATAAAGTGCATCTATCCATCATAAAAGTTTATCTATCTATTATAAAGTGCATCTATCCATCATAAAAGTGTATCTATCCATCATAAAGTGCATCTATCCATCATAAAAGTTTATCTATCCATCATAAAAGTTTATCTATCCATTATAAAGTGCATCCATCCATCATAAAAGTACATCTATCCATCATAAAGTGCAACTATCCATCATAAAGTGCATCTATCCATCATAAAAGTTTATCTATCTATTATAAAGTGCATCTATCCATCATAAAAGTGCATCTATCCATCATAAAGTGCATCTATCCATCATAAAGTGCATCTATCCATCATAAAAGTTTATCTATTCATCATAAAAGTTTATCTATCCATTATAAAGTGCATCCATCCATCATAAAAGTACACCTATCCATCATAAAGTGCATCTATCCATCATAAAGTGCATATATCCATCATAAAAGTGCATCCATCCATCATAAAAGAGCATCTATCATCATAAAAGTGCACCTATCCATCATAAAAGTGCATCTATCCATCATAAAAGAGCATCTATCCATCATAAAAGTGCACCTATCCATCATAAAAGTGCATCTATCCATCATAAAAGTTTATCTATCCATTATAAAGTGCATCTATCCATCATAAAGTGCATATATCCATCATAAAAGTGCATCCATCCATCATAAAAGAGCATCTATCCATCATAAAAGAGCATCTATTCATTATAAAAGTGCATCTATCCATCATAAAAGTGCATCTATCCATCATAAAAGTGCATCTATCCATCATAAAAGAGCATCTATCGTCATAAAAGTGCATCTATCCATTATAAAAGTGCATCTATCCATCATAAAAGAGCATCTATCATCATAAAAGAGCATCTATTAATTATAAAAGTGCATCTATCCATCATAAAAGTGCATCTATCCATCATAAAAGTGCATCTATCCATCATAAAAGAGCATCTATCGTCATAAAAGTGCATCTATCCATTATAAAAGTGCATCTATCCATCATAAAAGAGCATCTATCATCATAAAAGAGCATCTATTAATTATAAAAGTGCATCTATCCATCATAAAAGTGCATCTATCCATCATAAAAGTGCATCTATCCATCATAAAAGAGCATCTATCCATTATAAAAGTGCATCTATCATCATAAAAGAGCATCTATTACTTATAAAAGTGCATCTATCCATCATAAAAGTGCATCTATCCATCATAAAAGAGCATCTATCATCATAAAAGAGCATCTATTACTTATAAAAGTGCATCTATCCATCATAAAAGTGCATCTATCCATCATAAAAGTGCATCTATCCATCATAAAAGAGCATCTATCCATCATAAAAGTGCATCAATCCATTATAAAAGTGCATCTATCCATCATAAAAGTGCATCTGTCATCATAAAAGTTTATTTATCCATCATAAAGGTGCATCTGTCCATCATAAAAGTGCATCTATCATCATAAAAGTGCATCTATCCATCATAAAAATGCATCTATCCATCATAAAAGAGCACCTATCCATCATAAAAGTGCATCTATCATCATAAAAGAGCATCTATCAATCATAAAAGAGCATCCATCCATTATAAAAGTGCATCTATCCATCATAAAAGAGCACTTATCCATCATAAAGGTGCATCTGTCATCATAAAAGTTTATCTATCCATCATAAAGTGCATCTATCCATCATAAAGGTGCATCTGTCCATCATAAAAGTGCATCTATCATCATAAAAGTGCATCTATCCATCATAAAAGTGCATCTATCATCATAAAAGTGCATCCATCCATCATAAAAGTGCATCTATCCATCATAAAAGAGCATCTATCCATCATAAAAGTGCATCTATCCATCATAAAAGTGCATCGATCCATCATAAAAGTGCATCTATCCATCATAAAAGTGCATCTGTCCCTAAAGAAATAATTAAATAACCTGTTAAACATTATGCAAAATATTTAAGACATTTCTATATAGAACTTTTTTGCTGTAAAGGGTTCTTTAAATTTGAGCCAAGAACTCTAGGGTTCTATATAGAACCCCAGTTGAAACTTTTTTTCTGCAAGTGTATACTTTGTTCATCAAGACATCTTCCAAATGTTCATTTCAAACTGGGTCACAAGCTTTATAGTACAAATAAACAGTTATTTTTTCTCACCTAAAAATGCGATCAGATGGCTGCTCTCCCATCACCAAGTCAAAGCCACGTTGAAAGATTGTGTATGGCCATGGGCTGCAAAACAGAAATGGAAAAATTAAATGAATAATTAATGCTTAAAATAATAATACAAAAACTCTTCATTCATTGTTAAACAGTTCCAGTCTCCACTAAGCCACGTGACCTTTAAAATTGCATGACTTTGTGATGAAAACATAACCATCTTATAAAAGGGAGTTCCTTAACTCACATCAAACCAATCATGTTCCTAATATGAACATCACAGAATTGCCTCCAGCAGATGCTGTGTGTAAAAACTGTGACCGACAGCAGCATCTCTGTCAGTCAGTGCAGTATAGACGTGTATAGCGTGACTTCAAGTGTGTATTTATCCAAAGCTCTATGTGAACTGATGGAGATTAATGCAGAGAGGCAGCTGTGGGGACAGGGGCTGTCGCTGCAGTATAAGAGAAGAGACAAGGAGCTGATGCCTCTCTAAGTAAGCTGTTACTCACAGCAAAACAGCAGTCACAGCCTGGTTAGAACACTTCACACCGCAGATCACCTACTGCTGTTTAAACATCAACATTTGTCCTGCAGCAATCATATTTCATAGGCGTTCGGAGAATCCATTACCACAGGAAAGGGCAAAAATAATCAAATCAAATAACACTGAACATTAAAGTCAGTTTCTTCATAACATGTAAAATCTTGTCTGTGCCACAAAGTAAGTTATAAATGGATTTGCAGAAAAGAGTTTAAGAAATGTCTTCGCACTTTGAAACATTAAAAGCATTTGGCATCAGACTTTCTTTCTCCTCCACTAAGTGTTAGAGTCAATTAAAAACTGTTCACACCTTCACAGCATGGCACAAAGGGAACATGCACATCCAGTGCTGTTCCACTCCCCTAAGGCAATCTTCCTGATTGTTCCAATTTGATTTCTAATTATCGGATCCATCTCACCAACCGTCATCACTCCCATCTCCCTCACAATTAAAATGCCAAGGATTTCCTCACCTCCAAGTCTTAATCAAACTGCTCCAGAGCGACAGCCTCAAACCCAGATGAGCATGTGAAACTCTCCTCAGGGAGGGTCTAATTAACTTCAAACATCTTTAAATACAAGTCTTCCCGGGATTAGAACCTTGTGCTCCTAACATTTAAGTGCTTTCATTATTTCTGGACTGTTAAGAAGCGAAACACTCATATTTTATGCAATTCTCTCATATTTGTGCTTCAAGAAGCATAAGTTTGGTTATGCATACTGACATTTTTTACCTCAGATTAAAGATAGCAAATGTTCAGATGCAGATCTTATATTCAATCCTCTGCTTAAAAAAAGTTCTGAAACTAAAAAGAAGTACAGCAGAATTTAAAAATAATTAGATTCACTTTGATTATTTTAATAGTAGTTTTTGGACGATGCACGCAAGTGATGAATTACATCATTTCGTACGCATGTAACGCAATTTAAAATGCACAATACATGCATCTCATTGGTGTACAAAAATGCAAATCCCTGTCATGCAAATCTAAAATGACCCAGAGCTTCACTGCACTAATCCCTTTTCCAATTCTAGAGGAAGAGCATCATGCAAAAAAGCTAATTAATTCAAACAAACCAATATAATTTCCCTACAGTGCACAACACCTGGCTGGCTATCGGCATTGGAGACATTTTTACTACAGATAAGAAGCACAACCAACTTCGAGGTGGCAGATACCTGATTGTAGTAGCGCTGTTGTATATCAGAATCGACGTAATATGCTTATGGTACTCACCCCTGATTTGGGCCCCATTCATTGCGAATACATAGATGCTTGTGAACAGGGTCCTTCATGTAGCCATCGAAACAGATACATTCTCCTGAAAGAAGACATATAGTGTATTTAAACCATCATTATCAATAAGAATTGAAATGAAATAAAGGTTTAATAAAATTATGCTGAGCCCTAATTGTTACAGTGTGTGTGCATGAGGGATGTCAGTTAGGATGGTACCAGCTTTCTGCCAAAATACTATTGTTAATACTGTAAAAAAATCATCATAAATGACTGTGGGACTTCCTTAAAATACTGTAAATAACTGGATGTGTTCATCTGAGCTCTTTTAATGAGTTTGCAAATGTAAACATGCATTACATTTTTAAAAATGTGACCGGAGACACTTTTTTATGCTCTATCTAGGTTTTTGAATGCAATAACACCTTTATTAAGCTTTATTTTTTTTATGACAATGTCATACAATAACGATTACTGAAGCAACAATGGGGGTAATGGTGGTGGTGGTGGTGGGGGGGTCTTTCTGTGTACTTTCTAGTACTTTTGCAACCCTAGGTATGTTTTAAACATATCTTGATTTGTAAATGTACAGGACATGACATGAAATGCTAAATATTTGATCATACTACTGTCCAGCTCTGAAATTAGCTTCTGAAATAAAGTCCCTTCTCTGGGTTTCTTTGTTTGTTTTTGTTTTTGTCCAATTTGTCTTCCAGTTCAATTTGATATGTTTCCTGAGCCAGTGAGTTATTTACTCTTCCACCAGTTTAACCCATTCAGACTAATGTGTGAAGCAGCTATGAACATTTTACCCCACTATGGAGTCACATGACTGTACTTTGGCATTACCCCCCTCGCATTCACACCACGGCCCTATCTGTAGTCTAATCGCCTCTCTGTGTGACTGATATTAATTCATCCCTTTCAGGGTCAAGAGAAAATGACCCCATTGTCATGTTTACATCAATATGGTGATTCTCCAGATGTGCAATGCTGTGAATGGGTGCTATTGTGTGTGTTGAAGCATATATGCATGCACAGCAGATTCCCTGTGTCAGCTCTCCGCAGTAGTGCTCATGGTTCAGACAGGTCTAATCACTCTGAGTTCAACTGATCAGTCGTGTCAGGGCAAACTGCAGGCATGTCGGTCATGATTTGGGTTCATGGGACTGACGAGGCTGCACCCTGAGCAGTCTTAAAAAAACGTGTGATGAGACTGATGCAAATACAGAGGGGATACAGAGGAAGAATGGTGTTACCAAACATGGAAACAAATGGGAAGACAATGTGTGGAAAAGGCTAAAGAAACATTTGATATCTGCTGACATTTGGTGCAAAGCAGTAGTCATCAATATGCTGACAATGCCAGTGATTATGTGCCCAGAGATCTGCTAATGCAATACAAGTGACCTTAAATTCTGCATTATGCAGACTAATATTGGATTTTCAACACTGATGCTCTGAGTAACTAGAGAAAAACAGAATCTTTTTTTTTTTTTTTCTCTCTCTGAAGGGCAACTGTATGGTGTAGAAAATGCAAATTGGAGAGAAAGCTGTTAATATTTTTTTTAAAGGTATTACAAGGCAATCTTTAAAACTAAATCATACATTAATTAATAAGAAATATTAATTAATGTATGATTTGCCTTTCCGATCTGATATGTGATGGGAAAAGGGAATAGAGCGAGTTCGGCAAAAGGCATACACATTCACTTCCGACATTCACTTCCGACGCCCATGACTTATAGTATAAATAATTTGTTAATTTTCCTGGTTATTACCCCTTTATTCCACAAACTTTACATATTTTTCTCTTATACTTACACGTAGGCTACGTACTTTATAGGTACACTATAATTACCGAAAGTAAAATTCATTTTACTTACACAGTACTTTCTGGGCTGTAATCTAAAGCATTACCAATAGTTATTTTAAATTGTAATAATATTTCACAGTAATTAAAAAAAAAATGCACATATATACATATACCGATCAGGCATAACATTATGAACACTAACAGGTGAAGTGAATAACACTGATTATCTCTTCATCAGGGCTCCTGTTAGTGGGTGGGATATATTAGGCAGCAAGTGAACATTTTGTCCTCAAAGTTGATGTGTTAGAAGCAGGAAAAATGGGCAAGTGTAAGGATTTGAGCGAGTTTGACGAGGGCCAAATTGTGATGGCTAGACAACTGGGTCAGAGCATCTCCAAAACTGCAGCTCTTGTGGGGTGTTCCCGGTCTGCAGTGGTCAGGATCTATCAAAAGTGCTCCAAGGAAGGAACAGTGGTGAACCGGCGACAGGGTCATGAGCGGCCAAGGCTCATTGATGCACTTGGAGAGCGAAGGCTGGCCCGTGTGGTCCAATCAAACAGACGAGCTACTGGAGCTCAAATTGCTCAAGAAGTTAATGCTGGTTCTGATAGAAAGGTGTCAGAATACACAGTGCATCTCAGTTTGTTGCGTATGGGGCTGCATAGCCGCAGACCAGTCAGGGTGCCCATGCTGACCCCTGTCCACCGCCGAAAGCACCAACAGTGGCACGTGCGCATCAGAACTGGACCACGAGCAATGGAAGAAGGTGGCCTGGTCTGATGAATCACATGTTCTTTTACATCACGTGGATGGACGGGTGCGTGTGCGTGGCTTACCTGGGGAACACATGGCACCAGGATGCACTATGGGAAGAAGAAATATATATATATATATATATATATATATATATATATATATATATATATATATATATATATTCTCAATGTGCATTTGTCCGTTTAAAACAAAAAAAGTACAGTTCAGCAAAAAAGTCATTCAAAAGTCATATTGTGGGTCATAAACACTTAATTTGATATATTACTGATCATAAGCACAATTTGGCAGGCCAAGAATAATATCTAGCACTGCTATTATTTGCATAGTTAACTGTTTTAACTTTGCCAAAGTAATTTGTAAAACTGGAATTAACCGTGTACTGTAGGTAATAATAGCATTTTTATAAATTCAAATGAGATGCAGGGAGCCTTTATGACTCTAGGTGGTAAATGACAATTTTGCCAGGAAACATGTACCCAGTGGCTGTGATTGACTGATCATTGTTGATATCCAGCAGGCACTCAGCCAGAGCTGTATGCATAAGAAATATATACCTTTTTTTAAATTTATCTCTTCACAGAATATATGCAGAAGCATTTTTTTCTTATACTGTATAAGTCAGTCATAAGAGGCCTACATAACAAAACCTATACTCTATAATCTAAACTATTTATTGAGCCTTGTGGATTTTGGGGGGCAATCTGTAGGAAATTATTGCAAATGGTGCTAATCAGGACCCCAGCAGGAAGTAAAGAACACATTTTTCAAGCTTTTAAGCTGTTAATATTGTTTTTAATATTTATAAATGTATTATGATTACTTATTGTGCATGCCATTTTTAAAACCTCAAATGAATTGAGAGACTAGTGAAATTAAGAAGTTGACAAATGGTGAACCTAAAAGTAATTATCACCAGCTTCTAAAACATACACATTCACTTAAAAAAATGTCAATTTTAACCTACATCTAGGTGTATAATATATAAAAGTATCTACATATTTTGAAAAAAAATTAATATATAAAGTAACTAATTAAATAATAGGCTTTTATATTATCATTATACTAAAAGTAAAATATACACAATATTGCCAAAAGTTTTGGGACGTCTGCCTTTACATTCACATGAACTTTAATGACATCCCATTTTTAATCCGTAGGGTTTAATATGGAGTTGGCCCACCCTTTGCAGCTATAACAGCTTCAACTCTTCTGGGAAGGCTTTCCTCAAGGTTTAGGAGTGTGTTTATGGGAATTTTTGACCATTCTTCTAGAAGTGCATTTGTGAGGTCAGGCACTGATGTTGGACGAGAAGGCCTGGCTCGCAGTCTCCGCTCTAATTCATCCCAAAGGTGTTCTATCGGGATGAGGTCAGGACTCTGTGCAGGCCAGTCAAGTTCCTCCACACCAAACTCGCTCATCCATGTCTTTATGGACCGACGCTTTGTGCACTGGTGCGCAGTCATGTTGGGACAGGAAGGGGCCGTCCCCAAACTGTTCCCACAAAGAGCATGACATTTTCCAAAATGTCTTGGTATGCTGAAGCATTAAGAGTTCCTTTCACTGGAACTAAGGGGCCAAGCCCAACCCCTGAAAAACAACCCCACCCCATAATCCCCCCTCCACCAAACTTTTCACTTGGCACAATGCAGTCAGGCAAGTCCCGTTCTCCTGGCAACCGCCAAACCCAGACTCGTCCATGGGATTGCCAGACAGAGAAGCGTGATTGGTCACTCCAGAGAACACGTCTCACTGCTCTAGAGTCCAGTGGATGAGTTCACTGAGCTCCTGAGAGCGACCCATTCTTTCACAAATGTTTGTAGAAGCGTCTGCATGCCTAGTGCTTGATTTATACACCTGTGGCCATGAAGTGATTGAACACCTGAACTCAGGGATTTGGAGGGGTGTCCCAATACTTTTGGCAATATAGTGTATGATTAAGGTATTTGGAAAATATTTAGTTTGTATTAACTTGACAACATTATTATTTTTCTACTCAAGAATAATTTTGCATGTACAATCCTGAAGAGAAACAATTTAAATAAAATGTTATAGCACTTGTTAAAATAAATAAAAAACGGTCCCACTTTATATTAGGTGTCCTTAACTACTATGTACTTACATCATAAAATAAGTACAATGTACTTACTTTGTTTATATTGTATTGCAAAACACTTTTGAGATAATGAGGTGGGATATGATGGGATAAAGTTAGGGACAGGTGTGGTGGTATGAGTAAGTTTAAGGGTAACGTTAGGGACAGGTGTGGTGGTATGGGTAAGTTTAAGGGTAACGTTAGGGACAGGTGTGGTGGTATGGGTAAGTTTAAGGGTAACGTTAGGGACAGGTGTGGTGGTATGGGTAAGTTTAAGGGTAAAGTTAGGGACAGGTGTGGTGGTATGAGTAAGTTTAAGGGTAAAGTTAGGGACAGGTGTGGTGGTATGGGTAAGTTTAAGGGTAAAGTTAGGGACAGGTGTGGTGGTATGGGTAAGTTTAAGGGGAAAGTTAGGGACAGGTGTGGTGGTATGAGTAAGTTTAAGGGTAAAGTTAGGGACAGGTGTGGTGGTATGGGTAAGTTTAAGGGTAAAGTTAGGGACAGGTGTGGTGGTATGGGTAAGTTTAAGGGTAACGTTAGGGACAGGTGTGGTGGTATGGGTAAGTTTAAGGGTAACGTTAGGGACAGGTGTGGTGGTATGGGTAAGTTTAAGGGTAACGTTAGGGACAGGTGTGGTGGTATGGGTAAGTTTAAGGGTAAAGTTAGGGACAGGTGTGGTGGTATGAGTAAGTTTAAGGGTAAAGTTAGGGACAGGTGTGGTGGTATGGGTAAGTTTAAGGGTAAAGTTAGGGACAGGTGTGGTGGTATGGGTAAGTTTAAGGGGAAAGTTAGGGACAGGTGTGGTGGTATGAGTAAGTTTAAGGGTAAAGTTAGGGACAGGTGTGGTGGTATGGGTAAGTTTAAGGGTAAAGTTAGGGACAGGTGTGGTGGTATGGGTAAGTTTAAGGATAAAGTTAGGGACAGGTGTGGTGGTATGGGTATGTTTAAGGGTAAAGTTAGGGACAGGTGTGGTGGTATGGGTATGTTTAAGGGTAAAGTTAGGGACAGGTGTGGTGGTATGGGTAAGTTTAAGGGTAAAGTTAGGGACAGGTGTGGTGGTGTGAGTAAGTTTAAGGGTAAAGTTAGGGACAGGTGTGGTGGTATGGGTAAGTTTAAGGGTAAAGTTAGGGACAGGTCCCTAACGTTACCCTTAAACTTACTCACACCACCACACCTGTCCCTAACGTTACCCGTATCCACCTCAATATCAGCAAAAGTGTTTTCAATACAATATAAACACAATTAGTACAATAATGTACTTATTTTATGATGTAAGTACATAGTAGTTAAGGCCACCTAATATAAAAACGGGACCAGTTTATTTATATTTGTGTGTGCATGAGCATGTGTGTAAAAAATCACTACTATTGGATTTCGACAGAGAGAGTGACTGTGTAGAATTACTTATTAATAAAGTTTTTAAGTCCAGAGTAATCCCTTTCCACGACCACAGAGAGAGTCTGTAGGATATCTATTATTCAGTCAAATTAATGAAATGAAAGTGCAAGGATCAGGTAGCCTGATACACAACATCGCATGCTCTTGTTTAATAAATGTCCCCTGAAGCCTGATGGGAATGACGGAGGTGAACAGGGGCTCCGAGAGGCCTGTTATCAGTCCGAATCTCATCTCAGCTTTTACACATCCTCTGCACCTCTGATTCACAATCTTTTTTAAAACGCACACAGCCCTAGTTATTGTCGCTCTCCATCCCGCTTTTCATCAGTATGAGCCTTTCATTAAGAATGCATCATACAAAAAAGCACAATGCAATTATTGAACCTTGGCAGTACCAGGGCCTCATCCTTTAGATTTCATTTGTGAGAAAACAAAGGCAGATTCCCAACGGTCCAACTTTGATTCATTTAGGGTTGGAAGATTCTCTTTTCAAAGCCCAATGGAGCTCCTCTATTGAATTATGAATGCAAACGGGAGGAACTTATCAACAAATGATAACAATGTTTGACTGATTCCTGCTGCAGATGATAGGAGAAATGCCTGTAAAGCAGCTGTATTACCATTCATTTTGATGTGCCTGGCCGTCTGTTGACTATGCTTTGCAGGAACAACTATAAAACTGAACAGATCAATCTCGGCGTACAAACTTGCAATCTTTAGTGGCAAAATGCAGATAAAATTTATGATGCAAACAGAAAAACTTCTGCCCACTGCCTGAGATTATTCATCAATATCGCACCGTCAAGTTTTATAGTTATGTAGTGTGTGTACTAATTACTTTTTAACAATAACAATGTTTTACTTTTTTATATGATCACTGTATTAAAACCAAAAGACATTCAAAAACTTTTATAGAATTTACACAAACTTTTTACAGAGCGCATCTTATTTTTCTACCTATTAGTATAATGTTGCATATATAAACCTGAAAAGATTTTTTTTTTTCATTCAAATGTACTCTTTACAACAAATATTGCTCTATACAGCAAATAATATCCTAAAGACCCCAGTGAACAAGCCAAAGGTGACAAGTGCCAAGAGAAACTATGTAAAAGGATACACATAAAATATAGACTATTCTTAAATGTTCATGAACAATTATGAAAAAACTTCTTGTTCTTTCAAAAGCATATCTAAAAGTATAAGTATATATTTTCATAAAAGCTTTGACTGTCAATAGATTAAAATAATCACAATTAATCAAACAAATTACATTAAAAATGTAAAATATGCAATCTGTTAAATTTGTGTTCAAAGTGTATATAAATAAACTCTGTTAGAAATGTAATAAACCTTTAAACCTTCTTTCAATTCAATCAATTCAATTGGACTCCAGTTGTAGTAAGCACCTTAAAATCACATATATTTATAAGTAAGCAATATGTGTAGCACTAACTGCTAATTAAAATAATAATCTAATACTTAGATACTAATCTATTTGATTCTACCACAGTGTATCACATGACCAGTGTTGGGAAGGTTACTTTGGAAATGTAATAAGTAGTGTAACTTTTCAATTAATTTATTAAAGTAATGTAACTGATTACATTTGATTACTTTTGGATTACTTTTGTATTTTCCAACACTGGAACACTTTTTTATCACTCGCCATGGTGGCAACCCTCAGTTGCCATGGTTATAGCCTAAAGCTTTCAGCGGCGATGTGGATTGATGTAATTGGCAGGCGTGGTGTGCTGCAAATTCAAACAAGAGCCAATCAAAAGCATCAGAATAGCATCGCTTTACTAAACGGCATTTAAATGGCAGGGGGCATCATGTTTTGTGTATTATTCAACATATCCCATCTTTTTACAAAAAACAGATGTAACCCCATTTGTAATCATTAATATTTTCAGAAGTAACTGTCATTTAATTACATATTTTTTCTCAGTAACTGTAACTGATTACAGTTACATTTATTTTGTATTTAAATTACATAGTCTAATTACATGTAACTAGTTACTCCCCAACACTGCACATGACCTTTGATGTGCTTTTTGTAGTAAAATGTAACAGTTAAATAGTGAAAGTGTAAATAAATTAAAACTGGTATGTGTTGTGTTCATATAGCATATCGTAAGCAAACTGCTGAGATCTTAGTAAGTGCACATACAACCCAGCAGGGTTTGAAATTAACACCCACCAACCTGCCAAATGCAGGTAAAAATCAGCTGTGGCGGGTAACACTGTCAAATCACCAGCCAATTTGGAGGGTTATTATTATGTTCACTCACTCTGCTGGGGAAGTTCATGTAAGCCAAATCTGTGCAGATTTAGCGTAAATACTCAATTCATGAGTCATCAGGATATATTAAATACAACCTATTGCGCAGAATCTGCACATATCTGGCTTGCTTGAACAAACGCGTCACTACGCAACAAATAGCGGCGCGTTTATCATTTGCATTGAAGAAATAGCAAAAATTAAAAAAAAACAATAATGTGGCGATACTTGCCTGGGGTAACTAACACCAATGAAAAAAAGAAAAGACCCGCCAAGCAACAAAGGGAACCAGGAAACCAGGAAAATAAAATTTGAAGTTTTAATACCATTGGTATATATACCATAATACCATTTCTGGCAAGCAGGACGAGGCAGAGGGACCATGAGAACGGGGCGAGGTTCCCGTTTTCCGGTATCCTGACATTTCATCCTACCCGTCAGATTGTCCTACCCGGGCTTACTGCGCATGCGCACATCAATATTTTTTTTTTTTTTTTTTTTTTTTATATTTACAAAGTTTTAAGGGTAGGTTTAGGGTAGGGGTAGGGGTGGATATTAATAAAGCCTCAGATCACATGAATATGATGCTGGTAGCACAATCTGATAGGTAGCATTTTTGCTGTCGAATTGTGCTACCTACTGTTTTGATGGGAGGTAGCAAAATCTGACAAGGTAGGACAAAAATCGACAGAACACCGGTTCCCGCCTCCTTCCCTGAACAAAGAACTGTGTTACATTGGTGTCGAAACCTGGGAGGACGGAGGGACATGCTGTCGGAGAGCCCTCGCTGCTGAGGGGGATTGCGGTGCTGAGGAGGTCAGGCAGCGCGGAAGAGAGAAGACCGAGAGTGGCTGCCCGAGGCGGTGCTGCTGGAGCGATGGAAGATCTGGTGGGACAGAGAGCTCGCTGCTGTGCCCCTGGGTCGAGGTGTGGTGGCTGCCGTCCTAAAGGGAGTTGAGGAGTCGCTGGTGTTTGCCGTGGGACGGAGCCTGCTGCCGTCCGCCATAATGGGGAGGAGCAGGGAGCGCGGGACTCGCTGCCGGCTGCCCTCAACCGGAGGAACCACCGCCGGCCGCCAGGGGGCGGAAGAGGATTGAGTCGTCCACAGAGCGTCCAGTACCATCGCATGGCACCGCAAGTAAGAGCCTCTCGACTGGCTGAGGACCGAGTGGCAGTGTGTTCGGGAACCAGACCAAGATTTTTTTTTTCTTTCTCCTCTCTCCCCTCTCTCGTCTCTGTCGCTCCTCATGCATCCGGCTCCTTTTCTCTCGCCTCATCTGTCCTTACCCCCAGGTGCCACGGCCGCCGTGATCGTTCCCACTGGAGGGAGGGGGGGAGTAGAGTGCAGTCTTGGGAGTAACCCCTGGCCAGTGAGGGGCGATGGGGGTATGTGACAAGCAGGACGAGGCAGAGGGACCGTGAGAACGGGGCGAGGCCGGTGGTGATGATGAGACCGCACCAGTCTCGTGTCTCACGGAGGAGCTTGGGCGTATTAAAGGAGGAGCGATGACAGTGACAGACAAGAGAGGACCAGGCCTGGATTTTATGTTATATTTTGTTTACGTTTTATTATGTGTGTGCGTGGCAGTCAATTTTACAGTGCTTAATGTGCATATATGTGACCCTTGTATATCATCTGAAAAAATAAGCTTACCATTGATGTATGGTTTGTTAGGACAGATACAACTATTTGAAAATCTGGAATCTGAGGGTGCAAAATAATCTAAATATTGAGAAAATCGCCTTTAAAGTTGTCCAAATTAAGTCCTTAGCAATGCATATTACTACTAATAATACATTTTTGACATACACTCACCTAAAGGATTATTAGGAACACCTGTTCAATTTCTCATTAATACAATTATCTAATCAACCAATCACATGGCAGTTGCTTCAATGCATTTAGGGGTGTGGTCCTGGTCAAGACAATCTCCTGAACTCCAAACTGAATGTCAGAATGGGAAAGAAAGGTGATTTAAGCAATTTTAAACGTGGCATGGTTGTTGGTGCCAGACGGGCCGGTCTGAGTATTTCACAATCTGCTCAGTTACTGGGATTTTCACGCACAACCATTTCTAGAGTTTACAAAGAATGGTGTGAAAAGGGAAAAACATCCAGTATGCGGCAGTCCTGTGGGCGAAAATGCCTTGTTGATGCTAGAGGTCAGAGGAGAATGGGCCGACTGATTCAAGCTGATAGAAGAGCAACTTTGACTGAAATAACCACTCGTTACAACCGAGGTATGCAGCAAAGCATTTGTGAAGCCACAACAAGCACAACCTTGAGGCGGATGGGCTACAATAGCAGAAGACCCCACCGGGTACCACTCATCTCCACTACAAATAGGAAAAAGAGGCTACAATTTGCACGAGCTCACCAAAATTGGACAGTTGAAGACTGGAAAAATGTTGTCTGGTCTGATGAGTCTCGATTTCTGTTGAGACATTCAGATGGTAGATTCAGAATTTGGCGTAAACAGAATGAGAACATGGATCCATCATGCCTTGTTACCACTGTGCAGGCTGGTGGTGGTGGTGTAATGGTGTGGGGGATGTTTTCTTGGCACACTTTAGGCCCCTTAGTGCCAATTGGGCATCGTTTAAATGCCACGGCCTACCTGAGCATTGTTTCTGACCATGTCCATCCCTTTATGACCACCATGTACCCATCCTCTGATGGCTACTTCCAGCAGGATAATGCACCATGTCACAAAGCTCCAATCATTTCAAATTGGTTTCTTGAACATGACAATGAGTTCACTGTACTAAAATGGCCCCCACAGTCACCAGATCTCAACCCAATAGAGCATCTTTGGGATGTGGTGGAACGGGAGCTTCGTGCCCTGGATGTGCATCCACACAAATCTCCATCAACTGCAAGATGCTATCCTATCAATATGGGCCAACATTTCTAAAGAATGCTTTCAGCACCTTGTTGAATCAATGCCACGTAGAATTAAGGCAGTTCTGAAGGCGAAAGGGGGTCAAACACAGTATGAGTATGGTGTTCCTAATAATCCTTTAGGTGAGTGTATATATATATATATATATATATATATATATATATATATATATATATATTTCTGAATCTAATTACGCAGCATCTAGAATAGTAATGCTTCCTGGCTCAGAGTGTCCTAAAGTTAAGGCATTCCATTTGATCTGTGCTTTGCCTAATTTACGGCCCAGCCAAGAAGAAAAAAAAAAAGAAGAAATAATCATTCAAATCCAGGTCACTGAAGCTGTATAAGCCCAAGTTGTACATTACAAAGATTCATTGCCAAGCATTACTGTCCTCACAGCTCTCGCTCAATTAAGCTTTCATTACTTAATACTGCTCACTCAAGAGAGATACCTTCAGAGAAATCAGCAAATGAAACGACAGATGAATCAGAGCTAAGCCTCTCTCCTGTCCCTCCTGCTCTTTAAAGGAAGCTGCGTTGCAACTGCAGTTCGTTGAGCACATTGATTTTACACAATGCCCCTTGTTCACTAGGCGGAGTGGTGGAGCGAGAGATTATTTTATGATTAATTAGTTAAAGATGCAGACTAATCAAAGCAAGGCAACATTTTGTATGCTTTTCACTTTTTCTCTTTTCTGTTCTTTTTTTTTATTTTTTAGAGTTCCCAAAGGGCAGTTTGAAGGGATAGTTCAGCCAAAAATAACAAATATCAGTTCCCGTATTTACCAAGCCTCTGAGAATTACTCACAGGAACACTGCTAAGAATTGACTTAAGAGTAAAAAAAATTATTGGCTCAAACTTGCGCTTAAAAGTTAGTTATCAAGCATCTCAGTTATAATTTAAGTGAACTGTAGGACTAAATCTTAAATGCCAGTGTTAGAGATGATTCACGACACTTTGCTGTGCCACAAACGGGATTTTGGATGATGACATAGGCATGGACCAATCACTGAATAGATTCAGTGAATAGACATGATTTCCACCAAGTCTTAAATACAAATTTTAAACCGGTGTTCTGTTAACTGACCTGCCTATATATAGCCTAAATTTTATGATATAATCAGCCACCATGGATTCCAAAAGAACTGGCGGGAGGAGCAAGCGCTGACAAAGATGATGCCTGCTCTGTCCAAACGATGCCGTTTGATTAACTGCTCATCGTCAAACATTTCAAAAACATTCTTCCTTTCCTGAAAGATTCGTCTCTGTCCTCTCAGTGCCATCACAAGCCCCCACTGGCAACTCCTAACCACTTGAGAGACCTCTCGAGCCGTCGGCAGAGCGTCGTCCTCGAGCAGAGTGAGAGTGATTCTTACCTTTAAGAAATTTGATAACTTGCTTTTATACTTAAGTTTGAAAGTAGGAGTACGTTTCATGAATTTTCAGCGCTTAAGACTAAAAGCTTGATAAATACGGGGCCAGATTTATAAATCTAAGAAAATTTTTTGGGGGGCATTTTTGCCTTCATTATAGTATATTATAGTACAGTTGGAGAGAGGACAGGAAGTGAAGTGGAAGAAAAAGGGGTACGGGATTGGTAAAGGACCACATGCCGGGATTCAAACTTGGGTCATACCAAAGAGCAATTGTGCTGTGTTAAAGAACTGCCCATATGGGCTCCGACGTGAACGGTCCAACTGTTTTCCATACAATAATCAGGGGTGCAAACTCATCAGGGGTAAAAAATTAGACAAAAACACGAGACCCACAATATATATATATATATATATATATATATATATATATATATATATATATATATATATATATATATATATATATATCACAAAAAATATCACATATATCACAATAAACAATAATGATAGGCTATTTATCATAAAATAGTTATTGTTGCTAGTATTTATTATCAACAATTTTTGATACCATATAAATTTCACAATTTTCAATTGTCAATATCACAAAAAACTACTAACCCAAGCTAAACAGTTAGTGATGAAATAAGAATTACAAAACTACAGGAGAACAAATAAATGATAAATGCTATATGCAATGTATACATTAATTATATGTATAAAAACACTGCATAGTCTTCATTGTGTAAATGAAATATATATTGTATTTACTTTGATTAAAGTTACAAAAGTGGATTAGTCAAGAGCAGTGAGAGATTTTCTCTCTTTTGTTGTTTGATTAACATGAATGACAGACAGCAGGAAAATGAGACACTGTCGCTTTAAGGGTTTCTCCATGGCTCTGGGTCCATTATACTGTAGCACTTGCGTTTTCTTTCTCAGTTTGCTTGTTTACTTTCATTTAAGACATAAATGACTGTGTTTACAGAATACTTTCAAAGATGGGCATTTTGACACATACGTATGTATATATAACTGCTCAAGGTCAATAAAGTGCCAAATATAACTCAAAACTCACACACTCTGTGAGAAGCGGATGTGCCTGCGTCTCTGACTGCGGTCAGAAACAGTCGCGCAAATGGAGAAATGAGTCGTCTTTCGCTGCTGAATGTGATTCAAAGGCTTAACATTACTTGCTTTTACAAATGCATGTAAATGAACAGTTTTTTCGAGTTTGTTGATGTCATTCACCGTGACTCCACCCTGGCAACGCCCATCACCCCCCCCCTCCCTGTTCTAAAAAAAGTTTAGAACGACATGAAGGTGAACTATCCTTTTAAGTATCCCCCTCGGAATGTGTCTCCCTGTTGGTGTCAGACTTTCTAGATGAGCTGTGTGAAGTAAGGAATCATGTCCGGGTGGTGTTGTACCTGTATCTGGGTCACATTGGTGCTCACAGGGATCCAAGAGACGGCGGCCACACAGATCATTGACCCAGGGGCCACTTGCATTCTGCTGGTAATACAGCAGCACCTGGGCTGGGTTCAGCCAGTCAGAGGCATCCAGCTGGCTGCCCTGAAGCAGAACGAATCTGGAGCCTGGAAGAGAAGAATCAGACAGGACATCTGTCAAGACTTACATCGAGTAAATTAGCCAACTCTGTTAGTACCATGTACATAATTATTACAATATAAACCTTTAAATTATTTGGTTTTGAACTGTTAAATAGACAGATTTGCTGTCCCATAAAACCTAAAATGTTGTTACCGTATTTTTTACGGTAAAGTTCTGGCAACCACAGCTGCCGATTTTTTACCGTAAATTTTACGGGGATTTGTTTTTTTACAGTGCAATTAACTGTTTTTCACCGTAGCATTTTTACAGTCTTTTACCATTAAAATCACTATCATTTTTACAGTAACATAACAGGCAATTTTTGTAGATGTTCAGAATCTGAACCATAAACTAGAAGCTACAAATAGACTTTGTATACAAACATTTTGGACAACCATCTACTATACATGGAGCAAAATAACTGTAATGGGGGATTATGAATTATGTCAATGATTTGAATTCTTACTCAATGATTTAAAACTATTAAAGGAACAGTCCATCCAGAAATGAAAAATCTGGGTAACACTTTATTTTGATGGTCAACTTTAGACATTCTACTAACTAATAAGTAACTTTGCAATTACATGTTAACTAACTCTGTAAAAAAAATAATAATAATTTACATAAAATATTGTGAAAAGGAGTTTGAAGACACCTGGTGCCACACTCTAATCAGCTAATTAACTCAAAACACCTGCAAAGGCCTTTAAATGGTCTCTCAGTCTAGTTCTGTAGGCTACACAATCATGGGGAAGACTGCTGACTTGACAGTTGTACAAAAGACGACCATTGACACCTTGCACAAGAGGCTGGCTGTTCACAGAGCTCTGTGTCCAAGCACATTAATAGAGAGGCGAAGGGAAGGAAAAGATGTGGTAGAAAAGAGTGTACAAGCAATAGGGATAACCGCACCCTGGAGAGGATTGTGAAACAAAACCCATTAAAAAATGTGGGGGAGATTCACAAAGAGTGGACTGCAGCTGGAGTCAGTGCTTCAAGAACCACTACGCACAGACGTATGCAAGACATGGGTTTCAGCTGTCGCATTCCTTGTGTCAAGCCACTCTTGAACAACAGACAGCGTCAGAAGCGTCTCGCCTGGGCTAAAGATAAAAAGGACTGGACTGCTGCTGAGTGGTCCAAAGTTATGTTCTCTGATGAAAGTAAATTTTGCATTTCCTTTGGAAATCAGGGTCCCAGAGTCTGGAGGAAGAGAGGAGAGGCACACAATCCACGTTGCTTGAGGTCCAGTGTAAAGTTTCCACAGTCAGTGATGGTTTGGGGTGTCATGTCATCTGCTGGTGTTGGTCCACTGTGTTTTCTGAGGTCCAAGGTCAACGCAGCCGTATACCAGGAAATTTCAGAGCACTTCATGCTTCCTGCTGCTGACCAACTTTATGGAGATGCAGATTTCTTTTTCCAACAGGACTTGGCACCTACACACAGTGCCAAAGCAACCAGTACCTGGTTTAAGGACCATGGTATCCCTGTTCTTAATTGGCCAGCAAACTCGCCTGACCTATTGTGAAGAGGAAGATGCGATATGCCAGACCCAACAATGCAGAAGAGCTGAAGGCCACTATCAGAGCAACCTGAGCTCTCATAACACCTGAGCAGTGCCACAGACTGATCGACTCCATGCCACGCCGCATTGCTGCAGTAATTCAGGCAAAAGGAGCCCCAACTAAGTATTGAGTGCTGTACATGCTCATACTTTTCATGTTCATACTTTTCAGTTGGCCAAGATTTCTAAAAATCCTTTCTTTGTATTGGTCTTAAGTAATATTCTAATTTTCTGAGATACTGAATTTGGGATTTTCCTTAGTTGTCAGTTATAATCATCAAAATTAAAAGAAATAAACATTTGAAATATATCAGTCTGTGTGTAATGAATGAATATAATATACAAGTTTCACTTTTTGAATGGAATTAGTGAAATAAATCATCTTTTTGATGATATTCTAATGATATGACCAGCAACTGTATATAGCCTACTGTATAAGGAAAAATAAGTTTGCCTTTTTAAGCACTATTTTAAACTTTTTTTGGGTTAAATTATATTTGCTCGCATTCATTAGTATTCAGTTGTGTGTGCTTATATAAGTAGCATTAAAAATATTAGGATGTAAGTTATTAACATTTTAAAATTTCACATTTAAAGAAATCTAGTGTTTGATCATGTCTAAATATTTATTCAAATGCAAAACCTAAAAATAAGTAAGCTGTTATGATCTGCAATACTTTTTTTAACCACTAGACTAGATACATGTATATTTATTAAAGAGCCATACAGGCACCTGGTGGGAAATGGCGTTACAAATGAAAATTATTATTTTTCCAGCCACAAAATGACTCTAATTTGCATTGGATTTCTCTATTTTAACCTTACTTACTACACTAATTGTAATATAAATAATAAAAACAATTAAAAGAAAAATATTTTAAGTGGTCATTAATGGACCATAATTATTTAGTACCAAAAGATCTCCTGAAAATAAATATTATTTAACTAAAATATAGTACATTTATTTAGGTGTATGGTCACATTTGACCACCAATGAGTATGAGTGTGACCAATTAGTAAGGAATACCTGAGGGCTAAATACAAGAAAAACATTAATATCAACAATGTTGCATCTCCATCACTCTCCATAATAAAATGATACTGTAAATGTGGTTGACTTAATAATCAATGCACACTATGATGTGCTGTTTACCAAAAAATGCTGCAAACATAGTGAAGCTGTTGTCTATCTGCTTAAGCCATTGTATTGACAGCGCTGGTTTGAACTATTGAGAGCTTCATGAACCACGTGACCGCGCACGCCGCTGGGAGATGAACGCATGTCGCAACTCTGTTTTTCAACGGCTCTGGCATTAAGTGCGCCAAAACCGTATTTATTGTTTTAATTTCGTATTAAAACTTTACAATATTTAAAAGCTTAGACTTTGTTTCAAATCAAAAGCAGGTTTGACAATTTGCCATGAGATTTAGCCTGAAAGCGTGTGTCTCACGCCAAATGCGTAAGAGTTGGCAACCCCGCTATAATCGGAGCGCTGCTGATCTAGTGCGCTAGTGCTATGCTTATAAAGCTTGGAAGAGCCAGTACATTTATTAATATAATTCTGATTGTATTCATCTGAAAGAAGAAAATCATATACACCTAGGATGACCTGAGGGTGAGTAAATCATGGGCTAATTTTCATTTTTAGGTGAACTATCCCTTTAAACTATGTTTTGGACTTTCTGCAAAGCTTTTGCTGCAATGCTGTATTATATGCTGTGGATAAGTTACAACAGCACACATAAAACATCTGAGCTGGAAGCGTGATGTATTATACACTATCACTCTGAATATATGCCACAAAGAACAGAATTTATTCCAAAAAATCAAGTTTTATCAAATCTTCTTTCACATAATGTTTACTCTGTAATACTGTTAGACAGTTATAGACACATCTTAAATCTGATTTTTCAAATCCAAAAGGTGAACTGTGAATCCTTCAAGTCTCCTCTTTTCAGATTTCTTCCACTTACATCTATGTGAATGTTAATCTACCCTAAAGCACCAGACCCCATAGAAAAGAGCTCTGCATGAAAGACAAAATGACAGACGAGCAAAGCCAGTCACAATCCATCATATCGCCCCAAACTCTAGAAATGACGGCTGAAATGCCAATGAGCTGAGAAAAGAGCGAGAGGAAAGAGAGTAAGAGAGAGAGAGAGAAAGAGAGACTGGCCTGTTTTCTTGGACTGCAGGTGCAACATTGAAATTCAATAACAAGCTCATCCAACACAAACGTAACTTAGGTCCAAAGCACAAACAGAGAACCCTTGGGGAAAGTGGCTAGTTGTTGTTTACAGTTGTGTACAGGTGTTTGTGTCTCAAAGTGCAGTTCTGGGGAGTAACTAACTAAAAGTATTGCTACTAACTTAACTATATTTTTCATAGCGTGACAATAGCTCAGCTCAAAATAGCTATTTTTTCCCAAAAGGAGCAATGTAGCGTGACAAAATGCTACATCACAGTTTTCCGTTTTTTTTTTATTTTTATAACAACTTGTAGTGTACTACCTTCTTTCACAAGTTAGCGTCTTGCCTTTTAATAATGATGTAGCTTAGAGGTTATGGGCCAGATTTACTAAACAAGGCAAATTAGAGTTAGAGCGCAAACCTATAAAAGCGCCGATGGGAGTGGACAGTTCTGCACGTGATCTACTGACGACACGCAAATTAATGAACACAGACGCAGCCGGATCATTTCCATAATGACTAACGCAATCTACCCATTTGCTTCTGTTTTAAGACGTGCTTTTTTGGGGCGGTAAATAATGCCGCAAACACCAGTAAACGGACGAGCGCAAACCTTAGTAAACCACCTTGTATTATTCATTTAAAAACTCTCCTCACATAAATATTGTGTCTGAAAGGGAAACTCCTACAAATGCATATGCAATAAGGTCAGCCGCAAAAATAACCCTGTCCACGCCTTTTCAGCGCTAATTTATCACTGCGCATCTTTAGTAAATCCTGACAGTCGTTTTTTTAACGCCAAAAGAGGGTTTGCACTGGCGCAAGCTGTTAGTAAATCTGGCCCTAATTGTCAAGATGGTGGAAGCGATAACTAGTAAAACATCTATGGACAAGACAGAATCATTTGAGTTAAAAGCTTTACAATCAGCCAACAAGTGTCATTAATTTTTCAATATTTGTTAATTTAACAATATGAGGATAGGGCTTTCATAATAACTTACAGGTTACCTACCAAACGCAGGCTAGCTAACATGCTAAAGCTAACGACAGCACCAAATGAGAGCATGTGTGTCTGAAAACCTTCTGTTACAATTAAAAATAAACGTTAGTGTTTCATTTGAGACCATACTATTCTTTAAAAATTCATTCACTAGATGCCCAAGTACATAGTGTACAGTACAAGTACAACAACTAGAGACTATGCATTCGTGTATGATTGTTCTTTGATGCTTGCAGCACACATCTGTTTGACTTTTCACTAGAGACAGACGGAAGTCGGTATGACATTTGCTTTAATACAGTAGAAATGGTGGGGGGTAGACGGGGGGCTGAGGACCCCTGCTGCTCAGGGGCCGGACGGGAAGCGGAGCGGCTGATGAGATTACCGTCTGCAATGAGGTGCTCTGGTACGTGGAGTATGACTCTGACGCTGAGGCTACAGGAGAGGTGAGACGCACAGACCAGGCCGATCACACAGCTCACCACGCTGATCAAAGTCAGGGTGGTCTTGTTGATAGGGCTCCGTGGGGAACCTGTGGAGAAGAAAGAGAGAGAAAGAAAGCAATAAAAGAGCGATGCTACAAGACTGGAAAGTTCACATTTTTATGTGTACCTCAGGAAGGCACAAGGGAGGCAGTTAAAAAACAGCCCACATCAGGGTTGGTGGTCCATGAAAGGAGCACTGGATCAAACCAGCCAGCCAAACTCTGCAAGCGGCGGCAGATCTGGCACGAATAAAGCGGTGGAGAGATAACGGTTTTCCTTTTGAAGCCTGATGCTTTTATGCTAAATACTGAAAATGGCAAAATATGAAGAAAATGTTTTTGACCTTTTTTTTTTTGTAATACAGCCAAACCGGTTTGGTGTAGTGCTGCCCTGTACATCTGCTACATGTAAAATCAAGGCACAAGACAGTAGTGGTGTATGAGTATTATAACAACGCACAAGATGACAAACACACCAGTTCACAAATGCATGAGAACACAACACTGATGATCAGATATTGAGGACATTCATGTTGCTAGTTGCTCATTAACACAATGTTTAAAACTCTCAGGATAAACATGAACAATAGCATGAAGCAGGTTGGAAACAGCAATGAAATACATATGAAATGATATCAGATGACACATATTTGACCCTGGAGCACAAAACCAGTCGTGTGTCTCACGGGTATATTTGTGGCAATAGCCAACAATGCATTGTATGGGTCAAAATTACCCATTTTTCTTTTATGCCAAAAATCATTAGGATATTAAGATCATGTTCCATGAAGATATTTTGTAAATGTACTACCGTAAATATATCAAAAATGTATTATTAGTAGTAATATGCATTGCTAAGGACTTCATTTGCACAACTTTAAAGGAGATTTTCTCAATATTTTTTTGCACCCTCAGATTCCAGATTCTCAAATAGTTGTATCTCGGCCAAATATTGTCCTAACAAACCATACATCAATGGAAAGCTTATTTATTCAGCTTTCAGATGATGTATAAATCTCAATTGAAAAAAGTTGACCCGCATGACTGGTTTTGTGGTCCAGGGTTAAATATATGATGATAAAGTTCAAAATACAACTGACACAGACATATTTACTGTACAATGATTATATGCACTGTATGTATAAAAGAGGAGTCACAAAGGAATTACAGATCAATGTAAATGCTTAGCATTGCATTAATGATGCAACACACCATATACTAAAGGAGGAATCCTTGTTTTGCAATATTAAACCATTAAGACATCATCATGGATGTTATCTGAGAGATCCCGTATCAAAAAATTGACTTTGAGGAAATGAAAGACACATGATCAAAAGAAAACAAAAAGCATTGATTTAAACATTTGCCCGCATCTGCCAGAAAAATGTATAAATTATTTCAAAACACTGATGTGGGCAGATTTAGTTTCCTTATGTTACGGAGCATTCATCAGTCATTGATTTACGCTATAGAAATTGGTGCTTTCATATTTTGTCAGCTTGACATACAGTAGGAGAAACATCAGCTCCCCTGCTGAGCCAATCACATCTTTCAAGGATTAACACAGGAAAAACTATTTAAAAATAATTCATTTTAGATAATAATAAGATCTGGCTTTTGTCACCTGGCCTCCATCCTTTCTATAAGTATTAGAAGATAGCTTTAAAATTGTAAAAAAGTCAGATAAATGGCAGCATTTAGTATTTCAGTAGGGGTTAAAATATATAATAATGATATATATATATATATATATACAGGGCTTGACATTAACACCTGCCAACCTGTCATTTGCGTGTGTATTTCAGCTGTGGTGTGTAACACAGTCTGTCCCACGATCCACTTTGGCGGGTTGAATTTTATTGTAGTCTTCTATTGCGTTACGCATTACAACCGATCACACGCGATTCTGTTGAGCTTATGAATGCAATGTCTAATAATCGGAGGCGTTCAGATCAGTCATCGATGAAACGCTGGAGTTTTGTTCAGAGCAGCTCTCACTCACTGAAATCTGCTCTCTCATCATAAACACAGCAGAGATGTGTGCGATGTACGCAGAGATTCATTCATCATACGGTGATTGACTGTTTCTGTTCTATTTCAGCAGCGGAAACCGTTTCAAACAAAGATCACAGCAGAACCACAGCGCATCTGATGTGACTGGTGTAAAGTTGGCTTGACGTTTGATATTCGCGAATTTAGGGCCCGTCTCTAAAGTTACATACGCCATTGGTATACATGTTTCTAACTTCAATAGCATTTGAAGGGAATGACTTACAGTCATAAAACCAACTGTAAAGTGTTCATCTAGGGGTCAGGTATGATGCACACCTTTTAGATTTTTGATATTTAGTAAAATAAACTGTTAATCACATGAAAATTTAGGGATATGTATTTCACAAACTGTCCTCCAAAAAAACCCCACTCTATAGGTCGTTTTTCAAGCACCTTATTACGACCTTTATTTACGCTTTAATGTCATGCGCCCTCTAGCTGGCGTAAAAATAATGACAGTGTCGTGTTACGTCTCACGTCATGATGACGTATGACTGTCGTTACCAATCAAAATGCATGTTCATTTAAATGCAATGTGTGGACTTTTTACCACCATTTGTCATATTTCCATTTAGCAAAACTATTTTTTTATTAACAACTACTCCCACCCCACCCCTAAACCTACCCAGTGATTTATAGTGCATGTACACTTTATGAGCACATGCGTTTCCTGGGATCAAACCCACGATTGCATGATCACATGATTACATGTTGTTGTATATTGCAAAGCTCTACCAATTGAGCTATGCAAAACATGAAATATGATGATCGATAAAAGGGAACAATGCATTAAAATGAAAGTTCCCTGTTGTCGATAGGGTCACAACTTTAGAAAACGCTCCCATTGGTCGTATTTCATGAATTAAAATGAAAGTGTCCTGTTGTCGATAGGGACGCAACTTCAGTAAACGCTCCAATGGGTCGTATTTCAGGGAAGTGACAAACGACCTATATAGGCGTATTGGTTGGAGGACATGTTGGTATTTCACTAGGCTACTGTACGGGCTCGTACACAAAATATGCTAGATTTAAATATGTCAGCAGATGAAACACTGATGAGAATATTGCTCGAGAATAAATTACATTTACGCCAAAAATCATGTTTTTGCAACTGTTAGTGTCTCGATTAAGGAGCTCTACACACAACCTTATCAAAACTAAATAGGCCCATTTGATGACCTTCCCTGTTATACATTTCATGTAGACTTGATTTGGGTGTGTACAGTGGTCATTTACATATAGCCAACAACAAATTTCTAAATTTTGGCCAGCAAAAATGCTGAGTGGCTAGTAACTTTGGAAAACCACAGCCACAGTGGCTGGTGAGCAAAAAAAGTTAATGTTAAGCCCTGTATATATATATATATATATATATATATATATACATATATACAGTACTGTGCAAAAGTCTTAGGCACGTTGGTATTTTCACACGAAAAATGTTTTTAAGCCAGTTATTTATATCTTTTACTGTAGTGTGTCAGTAGGAAATATCAGTTTACATTTCCAAACATTCATTTTGCAATTAATTATTTATTTTTTTTATGCAGAAGTCGTCTGACAGCAGCCGGTGTGATCTGATCTCACCATCATCGAGTCTGTCTGTGATTACATGAAGAAACAGAAACAACTGAGACAGACTAAATCCAGAAGAACTGAGGCAACGTCTCCCAGACACTTGAGGAAACCTTCCTGCAGAACTACAGCACTGGGAAAAGTTCAGGCACTTGTCAGAATGCTTTAAAGTGAGAATGCTGTCAAAAATAATAACATAAATAGCTTTTATTTATGAATTAACTTCTATTAACTAAATCAAATGGATATTTGGGGTGACCACCCTTTGCGTTTAAAACGGCTTTTGTCGCCGGCATCTGTTCCTACACCTATTCATGGAGTTCTGCAGGAAGGATTCCTCAAGTGTCTGGGAGACGTCGCCTCAGTTCTTCTGGATTTAGTCTGTCTCAGTTGTTTCTGTTTCTTCATGTAATCACAGACAGACTCGATGATGGTGAGATCAGATCAGACCGGCTGCTGTCAGACTTCTTGTGCATAAAAAAAAAAAAAAATCTCACTGGATTATTACAATTAATTGCAAAATGAATGTTTGGAAATGTAAACTGATATTTCGTACTGACACACTACAGTAAAAGATATAAATAACTGGCTTGAAAACGTGTGAAAATACCAACGAGCCTAAGACTTGTGCACAGTACTGTATACTTTTAATGATACTTTTATTTTAAATTATTTCCAGAATTATTATAATATACAAAGAGAGAGATTTATAATTACAATAATCATTTATTTAACATATTGTAGTTTTTGAAAGCAGTATATGCATATTTAGCCATTAGTATATATTAGCTCATATCAACATGTAAACGTATGCAAACATGTCTATCAAAATCAACACACTGCTCTTACCCAATCACCAGTTAACGCAGTGATCTAGGAGAAAAAAAAATGCGACACAAGTCACGTCTATTATTAACTTAAGTCCAATTAAAGGTGTTGTTGCTGCCACATCTGACTAGTAGTGTTTTTGACAAGTACAGGGTTTAAGCATTTGGTAATTAGAGGGAGAAAGTATTAAATCCAAGTGATTGTCTGTTAGTCGCCTTTCAAGTGGCAGCTCCTCAAGAGTTTAGGGAGCTTTGCATTCAGGTCTCTTCAGAACACAATGCAGCGCTCCTTAGGGGAGAATTCATTAGTTTCAGACAGACTTTTGCCATTAGTGTCTGACAGTACTGTCCAACTGTTTTGTCACACGCTCTCTTAGCACTTAACATACACACATTTACTGTGCTTAATGTTGAATGGTGGTCTACAGATGGAGTTGCTAAGCTTAAGGTGCTTAAATACTTGTAAGCTTGCATTTAGTCGTCATTCATTTTCAGAGGAGGTCCATGGAGTCCGCAAAGAGGCTCAGAAGAATTCTCTTATTAAACTTAAAAATTGCTCAGGGGCCCGCAGTCCAATTTGGAGGACAGTTTAAAAAAAGATAAGCATTTATGCTTTCCAGTAAATTGTTTTAAGAGTATTCAACTGCAATGGCAAATCAATGGCAAATCTCACACGAAACGACATGCCTCGGTTGGTGAGGTAGTTTTAAGGCTCGGGTTCCGAACAAAGTGTGACACGAACACCAAATGGCCACAATCAGGCGGTGCAGGTTGAAATCATGCGATGGTGTGGAAGTCCTCCTTACCCCCAGAGCCCCACGCGGTGTTGACGTTACCGTTTCTCATACCTCGACTGCGACGGCGGCTGCGGTTTGGGTCGGTGTAGAAGGTCAACTGCGGCTCACTGTCCGCCTCCGTTCCAGAGTCCCCATCCGGGTTCAGGAAAGCTGAACCCGCTGTAGAATTCACACAAAAACCATCCATCAACTCATTCATCGTTTTTTTTAAGTATGTAGGCCCACTGTCAAGTGTCCAGACAAACCTTCCAGTAATTCTGCGTGTAAAATGACCATGAACAAATTATGCTGGTCCCAAAAACAAACAATGTCAACATTAATTGTCGACTGACTATCCAATTAAATATTAGATTATTTCAAAGTCAGTTTAGAAGGAAAATAATGATTTCACCTAAGACATACAACAACATTTCCAAACACAATGTCATTCTGAGGGTTTGAAATTAAACAAATGTGACAGCATGACAATAGCATGATTTTTAATTGCCAATCCTTTTGTTTACTTATCTAGAATTATTGATGAATACAGCAAGTAATTATACAAAGCCAACCCCCAAACAACAGATTCATTAGAAATATCAAACTGGAAAACCATTTGATTATTTTTTATGAGGGAAAATCGTACAGATAATGCTGAAAAAACTGTTTGCTATTAATTAACGTTAGATAACTACTAGAGTAGGTTACACTTTATTTTTGGGTGTCACTGTTACAGTGTAAATATATATTTAAGTACTGAGTAATATTAATTAACTACATGTACTTACTATAGGGTTAGGGTAGGATTAGGGTTTGGTTGAGTGTTAGTTGCATGTAATTATGCATAATTTACTGTTATTACTATGGTAAGTACATGTAGCGTGTAACAATGACACTGTAAAATAAAGTGTTACCCAAAAGTGTTAATGAAATTATGTAATAAATGATACAATGATAAGCACAAGTCCGAATACAACAGGATGAAATATTCATATCATATGATCATATAATAGTGTTTTGACATTTTGACAATAATGTCTGCAAAGCATTCAAATACACATTAGAAACTGCATAATTGCAAACATACATCACATACACACAGCGCAGACCAATGTGACATTCAGAGAATAAGCCGGAACCCATACAGTAATCATCGTTCTGTGAGATGTGCTTCTCCTCTCAGAAGAGCATTGAGTAAATATAAGTAATGAACAGGAGGTTAGGAGTGTGACTGAGATAAGATGCACGCCTCCGTGGGCTCTTTTTTTTGCCATGCACAAAAGACACAATTTACCCGTCAGAGCTAGACAAACGCTTTCATTATGCAGCGTGTGAGGAAGAGATGCATGAGCGCACTGACCCGTAGATTAGACTGCCTCGCAATGATGAGAAATAATGTTTGAGTTACTCCGTATCCACACAACAGTGTGGCTATCCGTTAACAACATCTCTGCTGGTGCAAAAGAGAATCAAATAATTATCATTTATAGATGAGCCATCTGTACGGAATGAACTGCACAATGCTTTTTTTTGCAATATCATTTCATACCACCATAAAGCAACACATGAAATATTCAAAGCTGTGATGCAAACAACATGCAGGCGGGTCACAAGAACAGCAGGGGTTGTTTGGCCCTGCAGTGAAGTCACGAATCTAGAAAGAGCACAGTTCTGAAAATAATAATACAGCGATCCCTGGAAATGATACACACTGTAAAGAAGGATAAAAACTTACAAAAAACAGTTGTCCTCAATATGTCTTCTAAAAGCATGCACACTGTCAAAATGATTTTACAGTAAGCATTTTGGAAAGAATTCACTAAGAATGAGCAATTACTGTGTTCATTTGCATGCACTGTCTGCATTGATTTAGCATCCTAAATGTGACCCTGGAGCACAAAACCGGTCATAAGTCTTGTATGGGTCAAAATTATACATTTTTCTTTTATGCCAAAAATCATTAGGATATTAAGATCATGTTCCATGAAGATATCATTGTCCTACCGTAAATATGTCAAAAGTGTATTAGTAGTAATATGCATTGCTAAGGACTTCATTTGGACAACTTTAAAGGAGATTTTCTCAATATTTTTTGATTTTCTCAGATTTTCAAATAGTTGTATCTCGGCCAAATATTGTCCTAACAAACCATACATCAATGGAAAGCTTATTTATTCAGCTTTCATCTCAGTTTTAAAAAAGTAACCCTTATGACTGGTTTTGTGGTCCAGCGTCACATTTAGTACATGCTTATATAATCAAATTTATCTTAAATAAAATGATGCTTACTGCTAATCAAGTACAGGTAAATAGCAGTGACAGAGCCTAATTTATATTGGAAGGCATGTTTGCACTATTTTTATATATTTCAATGCCTGGTTAAACTGAATGCCAGATTAATACACTGCAGGCTTTGTGCTTAAATACCGTGCGACAGTTAGTAAATTCGACTCATTTATTTCGAAATGCCTTAAGAGTACAAGAGTAAAAATGGCTCAGCTTTATTATATAATGAAAATCTAACAAAAAGCCGAAGAAACACCTGGCATTTAAGATTTTTAATGGTAACACCATTTCGAAATGACACATGCCGGCACGGCAATACCTCTTTTTGTATTCGTAACAAATGAGAACAAAAGAAGCACCTTCACAGGAATTAGCCGTAAACCTCACAGAGCAGGTGAGGATTGTGCGCTAGCCTCCACAATTAGGCAGGGGCCAAAGGTGCAAAGCTCCGTGGAGGGGAATAAAAGATGAGCTCGTTTAAATATTCAACACGGAGCGCCGACAGCTTCTCGGCATGCAGTGCAGGTGCACACGCCTCCTACAACAAAAAAGTTATTTTGTACCGCCGTTCAGGGTGCTAGAACTCAATCATTTGCAAGGTCTTGGAATCACAGTGTCACCAGAATGGTCTCACAATGAGGAAAGGTGAAGTACAAACACCTACGCCAGCACAGTTGACCTAGAGACAGCTGAAAAACGTCAAATGCAACAGTTCTAATTTGTGTAATGAAAAATGAGGGGTATAAATAGATGAAGTGAGAGAGGCAGGTGTGACCGAGAGAAAAAGAAGAAGAACTTGAGAGGATCTGTGCACTCACACACATTCTGCTCCGGCGACGTGAACGGAGTCTAAACATAGCCTTTAGCAGCTTTCGTGTTCACTCGCTCATCTGAACAGTCATACAGTGTTCTTTAGAGAAGAAAAAAGAGGACATTTCAGAGGGAGCAAAGTCCCTTTGTCTGTAATCATGCAAAAATAATAATAATAAAAAATATTGCCCAACCGTGATAGTGTCCAATAAATAAACAGGGCAATATCAGTATATGAAAAGCTAAATCTGGATCTCCTATTTTGGAGTCCAGAAAGAGCTATAAGCAGGGTTCCCGCTCTTTTTCAGTGATCATTTTCCAGGACATTTTAAATTTTACTACGACGGGAGTAAAAGAAAAGGATCATGCCAAATATTGCTCTCTAAGTCTTTAAAAGGCATAACATTTATTGCCATGAATTAACTATAAAATTGTTTTTTAATATGAGCTCATAATCCTACATTATGACTATGGAAGCTAGGCTATAAACGGACTACACCACAGTCCCGCGATTTCAACGTCACCATCACTAAGTTTCCCAAAAGTCTTTCAGTTATTATCTCAAAACATTTTCCCAGAACGTTTGAGTTCGACTAGTTTATAAGAGCACAATTATGAGCAAAATGAGGCTGTAAAAGCGGACGGAGTTTACCTGTTCGGCGTGATGATGTTTAATCTCTTTCCGACTGACTCTGTAGTCCCATTAGCCAATTGTTAGCATGCGCAAAAAAGGCATGCGTAAAAAAGGGGGCGAGGCCTAGGTTAGTTGTGGTAGTAGTGGCTGCGTGCAAAAACTTGATGCATTGCTGCCCAGGCAATGACTTTGCAGGCAGCGTTTGCGCACAAATGTACCTCACGAAACTGACTTATGAGGCAGTGTAACGGTTTAATAATCTACAGCAAAAACGAAGCTAATATTTATTTACTACAGTAGTAATTTCTCGCTAGAAATGACATCAAAAGTGGAAAACATTGGTCAAAAACGTAGGGGTGTTAAACTAATTTTTAACTCAAACCTCAAAATACAGCTCTACATCATAGTTAATAACATAATAATAATTAAGCATTTCTGAACATTGACTCTCAGTTCACCTTTATCTCATGGTTTCTCAATAGAATTCATAACAGTATAGAATATAATATCATAGTTCTAATAGGGGCTCAGTGTGACAACATGCCCCGCCTGCTCCACTGGGATTAACCCCGGCTCGTGTCTTCTGCTGTTAGATCAGCTTTAAAGAACTCTCTCAACTCTTAAATAACAGATAGAAGAATATCAGATTTGTCTCATTTTAAAAAAAAACAAAAAAAGAGATGAAAAATGAACTTAAGTAAGACATTTACTTTTTCCCTATATAGTGTTGATATGGCAACTAGTAAATACACTAAGTTTGGTCATGCTGGCATATGTGGAAAGTTTTAGACCATGTGTGTTACAGCTAACCCCGCTCACCCCTACATTTACACACAAACTGACCACCAACTGCAACTTTCAGACGCCAACTTCTATTTTTTAGCTCAACTATCACAGAATGAAAGTACAGGACTGTGGGATATCAAAGGCAGCGAAGGATACATTTATGCTGCCTCCAAAAATCGATCAGATGGTATCTCAGGAGAAAGGAAGTGAAGATTCGGACGTGCTTTGAAGCTTTCCTACCATGGAACGTGTCCTCTGAAGGCAGCATTTTTCCGTTTTCGGACACAGCCAGTGTGTTGACACTCATGGTGATGGTACGGGGCGAGACATTTCCGAAACACACTCAAGAGGTTGACCACTGGTGCTATTTTCAGAAGGAGGGGCTTCATAGAGACAGGAACTAAACAGGGGTGTGTTTCCCGTACAACGGCATAACTCACTGCTTAACTACTATAGTACGATGCATCGTTGAAGAAATCAACTAGCTAGTCACGACTGTTTCCCGAAACCGTATTGTCACAAATGTGACGTTCAACCACGTTGGTTAATGATGTCAGGCAGGTGGTGGAGTAATAACTTCTTTTAATAAATCTGTTTGAGATTGATTTCATGCTAGATTTTCTGCTATAAATTACAGACATGGCATCTGAGGAGTAATTCTCATTTTTCTCAGTTATTTTGCTTTATTTCCAGATTCAATGATAGGCTCGTTCTTACGTACTAGAGCATGCACACACATGCACACTCTTCAAAAACTGTGCTTAAAATCTCCTGACAAACTAAAAGACGTAAATGACATTTGTATGTATTCGAAATAAAAGATTGTACTGAATGTCAGCTTGCTTATTTTGCTAAAAATAAGGATTTATTGATTTCACGTCATGCAAACAAGAAACTCTGCTTCTAACCTCAGGTCGAGAGCTGCCGTTCAGACCACTCAACTTTGCGACGCTGTTTGTGAATTTTCGCTGGAACTACGGTTTTGGGAAACACAGACACTATGATGATAACGACGGAACTTGCGGTTGGCTAACGATGCTTTTGGGAAACACATCCATTTTTTTTTTTTTATCAATCTTGAAATCAAATTCTAGTAGACCCCAAAAACTAAATCAAGACTCTGTAAAAGGGAATAATATGGCCTGTTTCACGAGTTCACACTTACAAATAATCAGATGGAGTAAAAAGTTTGCATGCATATTTGGCGTGCTGTCCGAAACCCAGATTACCCAACCCACCCCACCCCACCCCAGTATCCCTGGCTGTGATAAGAATACCAGCCAAGTGTGAGGAGTTGGGGTGGTGGAGGGAAGCTGAAAACTGCAGAGGAACATAGGCGAGTTGGCTGTGTATATACAGTCAAACCTAAATTTATTCTGACACCTTGAACATTTTCTCACATTATCACAGTTTATTCACTATAGTGCTATGGTAATAAAATATGACAAGAACTCAGAGTTAAACTGTGTCAGAACAAACTCATCTTAATAATGTCAGATAACTTTGATAGAAAGGTGTGTAATGGATTCAATCAACCAATCAGCTGTTAGATTTAAGAACACAATCAGATAATACCAATTTAGCTCAACCAATGACCAAACAATGCTTCATTGTGTTCAGTCTGTGGTGTCAAAGGTCGCATTAGCAATTAAAGAACAAACACTTCAGCCAAACATGCTCAGCTCAAAGTCTCTGAATCATTTTGATCACAAATTTGTATCAGTTTTACTGGTAGTCACTGTATGAAGAATGTTTGGGTATAATATGTTTATTTTGCTGTCCTCACTTACAGAAATTAACTATAGTGTCCTGCACACACTAGTGAAACATTATATCTGTGTCTGAATCATTTTTGGTTTGACTGTATACACTCACCTAAAGGATTATTAGGAACACCTGTTCAATTTCTCATTAATGCAATTACCTAATCAACCAATCACATGGCAGTTGCTTCAATGCATTTAGGGGTGTGGTCCTGGTCAAGACAATCTCCTGAACTCCAAACTGAATGTCAGAATGGGAAAGAAAGGTGATTTAAGCAATTTTGAGCGTGGCATGGTTGTTGGTGCCAGACGGGCCGGTCTGAGTATTTCACAATCTGCTCAGTTACTGGGATTTTCACGCACAACCATTTCTAGAGTTTACAAAGAATGGTGTGAAAAGGGAAAAACATCCAGTATGCGGCAGTCCTGTGGGCGAAAATGCCTTGTTGATGCTAGAGGTCAGAGGAGAATGGGCCGACTGATTCAAGCTGATAGAAGAGCAACTTTGACTGAAATAACCACTCGTTACAACCGAGGTATGCAGCAAAGCATTTGTGAAGCCACAACACGCACAACCTTGAGGCGGATGGGCTACAACAGCAGAAGACCCCACCGGGTACCACTCATCTCCACTACAAATAGGAAAAAGAGGCTACAATTTGCACAAGCTCAACAAAAGTCTCGATTTCTGTTGAGACATTCAGATGGTTGAGTCAGAATTTGGCGTAAACAGAATGAGAACATGGATCCATCATGCCTTGTTACCACTGTGCAGGCTGGTGGTGGTGGTGTAATGGGGTGGGGGATGTTTTCTTGGCACACTTTAGGCCCCTTAATGCCAATTGGGCATCGTTTAAATGCCACGGCCTACCTGAGCATTGTTTCTGACCATGTCCATCCCTTTATGACCACCATGTACCCATCCTCTGATGGCTACTTCCAGCAGGATAATGCACCATGTCACAAAGCTCCAATCATTTCAAATTGGTTTCTTGAACATGACAATGAGTTCACTGTACTAAAATGGCCCCCACAGTCACCAGATCTCAACCCAATAGAGCATCTTTGGGATGTGGTGGAACGGGAGCTTCGTGCCCTGGATGTTCATCCCACAAATCTCCATCAACTGCAAGATGCTATCCTATCAATATGGGCCAACATTTCTAAAGAATGCTTTCAGCACCTTGTTGAATCAATGCCACGTAGAATTAAGGCAGTTCTGAAGGCGAAAGGGGGTCAAACACAGTATTAGTATGGTGTTCCTAATAATCCTTTAGGTGAGTGTATAGGCCTCCTCTCGGATTGGATAGATCATTTGAAAATGTTCCTCCTGAACTTTGTTAATAAAACATCATTGAACAGAGATCAGCAGCTCCCATTTGACTGTAAGTATTAAACTATTACTTAAAGTTACAGTCAGTAATTTTCTGTGTTGTGTTGACAGATATGCCATTGGTCTGTCTATTATTTACACCAGTGTATCATGTGACACTGAAGACTGGAGTAATGGCTGGTACAAATTCTTGAAATTATTTGACATTGTAATAATACAGTATTTCACAATATTACTGTTTTTACTATATTTTTGCATTTAGCATTCTGGGTGAGCATGAGAGCTTATAAATATCCATGATTAATTTATTCTGCAGGGGGTGAAAGTGTCCTATAATGGGGGGGGGGAGATAAAGCAAATAGCATTCGACTGATTGTGATCTCAGCATCTCTTATACGAACAACTTTTATTAGGCTACTGATTTAATTAAAGTCTTCATGTGAGTGTACATTTAAAAAAAATATATATATATTCTATTCAGTTCTGTAAAGCTTTTTAATGAGGCAAGAATTCTTGAGTGCACCTTTACATTCATATGCAGTAAATGGAAAATCCAAGTGCATTGGGTATAAAAAATGCTGGTTTGAAGGTCAGAGAGAGGCCGTACGTCTGCTGGACTGAGGTAATGAAGCACTGAAGCATGAGCAGAGAGTCAAATATTTGTCCAGCTAGGAAATCATATTCTTACTCAATCTATGCGGCTTAAATACATGCAGATATCAATAGACCTACAACGCCAACCAATGTCACAGGAATATCACAAGAGCATATGAATACCTCTTCAAATCAAAGTTTTGGTGGTCTGATCAGCCAAGCATTAACCTAGAGGAAGAGACGTTCAAACCTAGAACAGGATAGCAAAGAGAGTGGAAGACAAATATGTGTGTGTGGTTATGATTACAGACATAGACAGTGGTTGGAATGAGATCTGTGTGGATGGACGGGGATATTCAGGTTTCTCACGGTTCTGTGGTCACGCTTTCTGTACCGTTCCATTGATGCCAATAAAAAGACATCTTATTTGTTTTACTATTTTTAAAAAGTATTCTGATAAAACGTTATTTTGAGGTCTTTTTGGAAAGAAATTAGTACTTTTATTCAGCAAGAAGACATTTAATTGATCTATAGTAACAGTAAAAGCTTTTACAAAAAATATATGATAAATATATCAAATAAATGTTCTTTTGAAATTTAAGTTCACTAAAGAATCCTGAATAAAATGTATCACAGTTTGCACAAAAATTATTAGGCAGCACAGCCGTTTTCAACATTGCTAATAATAAGAAACATTACTTGAGCATCAAATCATCATATGAGAATGATTTCTGAAGGATCATGTGACAATGAAGACTGGAGAAATGATGTTGAAAATTCAGCTCTGATCACAGGAATAAATTATATTTTAAAATATATTAAAATAGAAAACAGTTATTAAAGGGATAGTTCACCCAAAAATGAAAATTAGCCCTCTCAAGTTATCCTAGGTGTATATGACTTTCTTCTTTGAGAATACAATCAGAGTTATATTAATAAATGTCCTGGCTCTTCCAAGCTTTATAATGGCAGTGAATGACTGTTTCTGTCATCTGTCACTGTTTCTGTCATGGATAGATGCACTTTTCATAAAAGTGCATCTATCCATCATAAAAGTGCATCCATCCATCATAAAAGAGCATCTATCCATCATAAAAGTGCATCTATCATCATAAAAGAGCATCTATCCATCATAAAAGAGCATTTATCCATCATAAAAGTGCATCCATCCATCATAAAAGAGCATCTATCCATCATAAAAGAGCATCTATCCATCATAAAAGTGCATCCATCCATCATAAAAGTGCATCTATCATCATAAAAGAGCATCTATCCATCATAAAAGAGCATCTATCAATCATAAAAGTGCATCCTTCCATCATAAAAGAGCATCTATCATTCATAAAAGTGCATCTATCATCATAAAAGAGCATCTATCCATCATAAAAGAGCATCTATCCATCATAAAAGTGCATCCATCCATCATAAAAGAGCATCTATCCATCATAAAAGAGCATCTATCATTCATAAAAGTGCATCTATCCATCATAAAAGTGCATCCATCCATCATAAAAGTGCATCCATCCATCATAAAAGTGCATCTATCATCATAAAAGTGCATCTATCCATCATAAAAGTGCATCCATCCATCATAAAAGTGCATCCATCCATCATAAAAGTGCATCTATCCATCATAAAAGAGCATCTATCATTCATAACAGTGCATCTATCCATCATAAAAGTGCATCTATCCATCATAAAAGTGTATCCATCCATCATAAAAGTGCATCTATCCATCATAAAAGAGCATCTATCCATCATAAAAGTGCATCTATCCATCATAGAAGTGCATCTATCCATCATAGAAGTGCATCTATCATCATAAAAGTGCATCTATCCATCATAAAAGTGCATCTATCCATCATAGAAGTGCATCCATCCATCATAAAAGTGCATCTATCCATCATAAAAGTGCATCTATCCATCATAAAAGAGCATCTATCATTCATAAAAGTGTATCCATCCATCATAAAAGTGCATCTATCCATCATAGAAGTGCATCTATCATCATAAAAGTGCATCTATCCATCATAAAAGTGCATCTATCCATCATAGAAGTGCATCCATCCATCATAAAAGTGCATCTATCCATCATAGAAGTGCATCCATCCATCATAAAAGTGCATCTATCCATCATAAAAGTGCATCTATCCATCATAAAAGAGCATCTATCATTCATAAAAGTGTATCCATCCATCATAAAAGTGCATCTATCCATCATAGAAGTGCATCTATCATCATAAAAGTGCATCTATCCATCATAAAAGTGCATCTATCCATCATAGAAGTGCATCCATCCATCATAAAAGTGCATCTATCCATCATAAAAGTGCATCTATCCATCATAGAAGTGCATCCATCCATCATAAAAGTGCATCTATCCATCATAAAAGTGCATCTATCCATCATAAAAGAGCATCTATCATTCATAAAAGTGTATCCATCCATCATAAAAGTGCATCTATCCATCATAGAAGTGCATCTATCATCATAAAAGTGCATCTATCCATCATAAAAGTGCATCTATCCATCATAGAAGTGCATCCATCCATCATAAAAGTGCATCTATCCATCATAGAAGTGCATCCATCCATCATAAAAGTGCATCTATCCATCATAAAAGTGCATCTATCCATCATAAAAGAGCATCTATCATTCATAAAAGTGTATCCATCCATCATAAAAGTGCATCTATCCATCATAGAAGTGCATCTATCATCATAAAAGTGCATCTATCCATCATAAAAGTGCATCTATCCATCATAGAAGTGCATCCATCCATCATAAAAGTGCATCTATCCATCATAAAAGTGCATTTATCCATCATAAAAGTGCATCTATCCATCATAAAAGTGTATCCATCCATCATAAAAGTGCATCTATCCATCATAGAAGTGCATCTATCCATCATAAAAGTGCATTCATCCATCATAAAAGTGCATCTATCCATCATAAAAGAGCATCTATCCATCATAAAAGTGCATCTATCCATCATAGAAGTGCATCTATCCATCATAAAAGTGCATCTATCCATCATAGAAGTGCATCTATCCATCATAAAAGTGCATCTATCCATCATAGAAGTGCATCCATCCATCATAAAAGTGCATCTATCCATCATAAAAGTGCATCTATCCATCATAAAAGAGCATCTATCATTCATAACAGTGCATTTATCCATCATAAAAGTGCATCTATCCATCATAAAAGTGTATCCATCCATCATAAAAGTGCATCCATCCATCATAAAAGTGCATCTATCCATCATAGAAGTGCATCTATCCATCATAAAAGTGCATTCATCCATCATAAAAGTGCATCTATCCATCATAAAAGAGCATCTATCCATCATAAAAGTGCATCTATCCATCATAGAAGTGCATCTATCCATCATAAAAGTGCATCTATCCATCATAGAAGTGCATCTATCCATCATAAAAGTGCATCTATCCATCATAGAAGTGCATCCATCCATCATAAAAGTGCATCTATCCATCATAAAAGTGCATCTATCCATCATAAAAGAGCATCTATCATTCATAACAGTGCATTTATCCATCATAAAAGTGCATCTATCCATCATAAAAGTGTATCCATCCATCATAAAAGTGCATCTATCCATCATAGAAGTGCATCTATCCATCATAAAAGTGCATCTATCCATCATAAAAGTGCATTCATCCATCATAAAAGTGCATCTATCCATCATAAAAGAGCATCTATCCATCATAAAAGTGCATCTATCCATCATAGAAGTGCATCTATCCATCATAGAAGTGCATCTATCCATCATAAAAGTGCATCTATCCATCATAGAAGTGCATCTATCCATCATAAAAGTGCATCTATCCATCATAGAAGAGCATCTATCCATCATAAAAGTGCATCTATCCATCATAAAAGTGCATCTATCCATCATAAAAGTGCATCTATCCATCATAAAAGTGCATTCATCCATCATAAAAGTGCTCCACATGGGTTAATAAAGGCCTTCTGAAGCGATGCGATGTGTTTGTGTAAAAAAATATCCATATTTAACACTATAAAATAAAATATCTAGCTTTCGTATTCAATTTACACAGAAAGTGTAACACCTCTGGCTGTGGTTCAAAACGCTTATGCTACGTCCAACGTCATCGTCGTGCCAATTACACTTTTTTTGCAAGTTGAATACGGAAGGCAGTCCACCGGAAGCTAGATATTTTATTTTATAACGTGTTAAATATGGATATTTTTCTCACACAAATGCATCGCTTTGCTCCAGAAGGCCTTTATTAACACCCGGAGCCACTTTTATGATGGATGGATGCTCTTTTATGGACTTCAAAACAGAAACAGCCATTCACTGCCATTATAAAGCTTGGATTAGCCAGGATATTTTTAATATAATATAATGTATAACTCTGATTGTATTCGTCTGAAAGAAGAATGTCATATACACCTAGGATGACTTGAGGATGAGTAAATCATCGGCTAATTTTCATTTTTGGGTGAACTATTTCACAATATTACTGTTTTTACTGTATTTTTTTAATTAAATACAGCCTTGGATAGCATAAGAGAGCAAAAAAACATTTTAAAAATCGTACATACTCTTTATGTACTGTAATTGCACTAAACACTGCTGCAATTATATGTAGGTTAAGTGACTTAGTTAGCAGGCTAATCTGCTAGCAGTATGCTACATTAGTACACACCGAACCGTGAATGGCAAATAGTAAGAAACAGTAAGGGGTTTCCCCCTGATACCCAGACTCACCATGCGTTTTGCTGGACAGACGCTTGCGCTGGTTGGTGGAGGTGTTGTGTGGGAGGAGCGTGTTTTGCTGGTGATTGCTGTTGACAGGACTGGTAGCTATGATGTTATCCTTGTACTTGCTCATTAGGGACAGTTTTGTGCTATCACTCCCTGATGGAAAAAGGTTACAATTAGGGATAAAGAGAGACTGACGAATGAGCAGCAAATAACAGTCTGCCAAGGGCATGCACAGACACTTTATGTAAACGTTTGTCATTCAGAAGGACAAGTCTAAGTGGTCTATGCAAAGTATTTTCAGGGTTATGTTACAACGAAAGCAATTGAGAGCCTTTACAGCCCAGCGATTCAGGATATGACATTCCGTCATTCACCATTACGCAACATCGCCATCCCCTGTAGTTAGTCTGCCCCTTTATAATGAGTAAATTGCACAACAAAGACAACTAGCACTGCAGGGTTTCACTGTATTAGGCAAATTACTGTGACAGCATGAAATCACCCCTCTCCTGCAAAGCTTTTTAGGGGTATTTATAATGGGCTGCTCTTCAAGGCAAACATCAACATCATTTCACATCTGATAAGGGGCGGCCATTCCGAATTCTGTGTGTCCAATGGACACAGCCAATCTGGCACAGACTCAAGTCTGGTCATGTGACTCGCATCTATTCTTGACTATTACAGAGCTTAAATGGGTTCCATGGGTGCCGTTCACCCACGCTTAGATGGAATTTATAGCGTTATTACTTTGATATTATTTGGGAAAAATAGCTTTAGCTAAATAAATAAATATGTCATGTTGATTTCCTCTCTGCAGCTGTTTTGATATAGGCTTTATCCAATTTCTGGAGCTTGCACTTGCAACCACAAACCAAAATGCGAGCTCTGCCGCTGACTCTTGAGCTATCGAGGTGAAATAAATATTTTCAGGTCCAGCAATGTGCGAATGGTGTGCTTAGTACATGCAATTTAAATCTCACAGGTTCCTAGATGTAAAAGAAAATTGATTTCGTATCACGCTGTGTATACATAAATATACTAAAGGACATTCAAAGGTTTTTAGATGACAAATTCAATTTCTAAATAGTTTTTTTTTTTTTTTTAGAGCTACATCAAATGTAAAATGAACTTTAACATGCTTTGATCATGTGCGTTCACTTATGCATTCAAGGCCTGGTTTCCATGTTGTTTATGTATCTCTGAAATTAGGCACTGAATCAAAACACTGAATTAGGAGTGGGAATTAATTTACTAAATAATTAAAGCATGCTTTTAAAATCATTAAGGTTATTGTCTGAGGTTTTATTGGAGATTTTATAGCACAAATATTGCTGTGCATGTTAAAAGGGTAGGTTACTCAAATTTAAATTGTATAGTTGAATCCCCCTCATGTCATTCCAAAGCTGAATGCGTTTCTTTCTTCCATACAGCACAAAAGGAGACATTTTTGAAGTCTGTGCAGGCTGCTCTTTTACATGCATCTACAATGAATGGGCACTGAAGCATTCAAGAAGAATTATAAAAGTGGTTTATATGGCTTGTGTGATACATTCCAAGTCGTCTGAAGCCATAGCTGTGTGTGAGAAAAAGCTTTAAAAGTAAGACATAATTTGTGATGTAATTGAAAGTCATGACATCCACCCTAGTTATCTTCAGCAGTTTATGACAGAAGCGCAGTTTTTTGAGTCAGATCTTTTCAATGAATTGGTTGATTCAGTTCACTAAGTCAGTGTGAATGATTTGAATGATTTCGGGTTTTACTTTCTAATGAATCAATTCAATGCTTCACACTCATTACGCATAAAAGATGCCCATTTCCTGTTGGCATCTAGTGGCAACTGTTTATATGTTTGCAGACAGTTTTTTATTTTTATTTTATTTTATTCAACAAGGATGGATTAAATTTATCAAAAGTGACATTTATAATGTTACAAAAGATTGATATTTCAAATAAATTCTGTTTTTTATTCACTTGGTTCATTAAAGAACCCTGCAAAAATCTATCATGGTTTCCACAAAAACATTATGGGCCCTATCATACACCTGGCGCAATGAGACGCCAGTCGCAACGCAAGTGTTTTTTTGCTAGTTTCAGCCTGACGCAGTTCTCATGTTCACACGTTGTTTAAATATCAAATGCACTGGTGCATCTGTTCGCCCATGGGCGTCTGGTCTGAACACCAGGAGTTCAGGAGCATTGTTGGAGCGCTGCTATTGTGAGGAACTGAAAACGACTGACCATTGACCAACACAAACCTGCTCTAAAGTCAATAGCGCAGTGTTTTTGTGTTATTTAAATTGTGTGTTAGTAATATGAGCCTACAACGTGCCTACAACGTGCATACACTCTGATTATTACACACACACAGGGATGCGCAGCAGCACACACACATGCCAAATATTAAAAATAAAAGGATTACAATGTAACAGATTATTATTGTGCACATAAAGAAAAAAATGCCTACATGTCATAATGGATAGTCATTGCATGTATCAGAATTACCTATTTGCAGTAATGACGAATTAAATGCTACTTATTTAACCAGTCGTGGCAATACACACATGTATTTAAACTGACTCGTCAAGTTGAGAGTGTCTATATTCCTCCATGTAAGTAGCGAAATCGCCATATCACAAGCGCAACTGGCTTTTAAAGGGAATGTGAGATGAGACTCTGATTGGTTTACTGCACGTTAAGCCCAAAACACACCCATGACTCATTAAGAGACTAGGGACAACCCTTTTAGACCATGCAACGGGCACACAGACCGTTTTTCCCGTTATTAAACTAGCAAAAGTGTATTCAGACACGCCCTAAGAGCACCCGCGCTGTGAGCTTCAGTCCATGAGTTCAGATCCTTAAAATAGGGCCCTATGCAGCACAACAGTTTTCAATGTTGATCTTAAAAATAAATGTTTTTTGAGCACCAAATTAGCATATTAAAATAATTTCTGAAGGATCATGTGACATATTCAAATAGAAAAAGTTATTTTAAATTTTTAATAATAGTTCAAAGTATGACTGCATCAAATAAATGAGCATAAGAAACTTTTTTTTAAAGATCCTACCAATTCCACACAGTCGTGTGTGTCTAAAATAATGGTCACTCAACAAATCTGAACAAATCATTTTGGTGAATAGATTCAAAAGATTTGAATAACTGGAATGAATCAAAATCTCCTCTACTACTTTAAAGCTTCATTCATTGTAATTGCATTGGAAAGAACGACCATTCATAAGTTTGGAATGAAATGAATTTTTAGTGATCTATCCCTTTAAACTTGCAGTTTAACATAGATCTTTATATTCATACAGTGCAGTGTGTGGTGAGCTCACACACCTGGAGTGAGGTCCATGCCAGCTTTGTCATTGCACCCTTGAAGTGAGTCAAGTGTACGTGTCACCTGACTGGTGAAGTCCTCTCCGCCGTTCATGCACTCCCGCTGCAGGTGGTGTCGTAGGTCTGTGATATCATACTCGTACCCGTCCAAGATCGGAGTCTCGCGGATGCTGAGGGTGCCGCTCGAGTTGTGGCCCTGCCCGCGAGAATTTCTCAAACTTTCCCGGGCCTGTCCACCCATCAGCACTGAGGGGATGTAGTGAATCTCATTGGCTGCTTCAGCGCTAGCGCTCTTTTGCGGCTGAGGTACCCGGCGACGTTTACACCAGCGTCTACGAGTGTACAGGATCAACACCAAACACAGGATGGACAACAGAAGAGCAATCATCCCACCCTACAGAGACAAAGTAAATTGGAGAGAGGACGGAAAATGGAAGAAATAAAATTAATATAAAGAGTAAAAGATACTGCAATTCTAAGCATATGTTAAAATATTTCATAATGGAAACCAGATTTTTTTTGAGATTGAAAAAGAACCGTGCTTTCCCCAAATTACCTAATTCAAAATATTTTGTAATGTGCATCAATCTGATTCAGGTCAGCTGAATGATGACTGGCTCACACACCTGAGACATGATATTATAAATCTGAAATTCAAACTGAAGGCCTAAATTATGAATTGCAGCACTGCAAAATAAAGTAAAATAAAGTAAAACTAAGTACCTGCCTTTACATTCACATGAACTTTAATGACATCCCATTCTTAATCCGTAGGGTTTAATATGGAGTTGGCCCACCCTTTGCAGCTATAACAGCTTCAACTCTTCTGGAAAGGCTTTCCTCAAGGTTTATGGGAATTTTTGACCATTTTTCTAGAAGTGCATTTGTGAGGTCAGGCACTGATGTTGGACGAGAAGGCCTGGCTCGCAGTCTCCGCTCGAATTCATCCCAAAGGTGTTCTATCGGGATGACGTCAGGACTCACGTCTCCACTGCTCTAGAGTCCAGTGGCGGCGTGCTTTACCCCACTGCATCCCACGCTTTGCATTGCACTTGGTGATGTAAGGCTTGGATGAGCTGCTCGGCCATGGAAACCCATTCCATGAAGCTCTCTACACACTGTTCTTGAGCTCATCTGAAGGCCACAGAAGTTTGGAGGTCTGTAGCTATTGACTCTGCAGAAAGTTGATGACTTCTGCGCACTGTGACCCTCAGTATGCGCTAACCCCGCTCTGTGATTTTATGAGTTGTTGTTGTTCCCAATTGCTTCCACTTTGTTATAATCCCACTATAAACAGTTGAGTGTGGAATATTTAGTAGTGAGGAAATTTCAGGAATGGTCTTATTGCACAGGTGGCAACCTATCACGGTACCACGCTTGAGTTCACTGAGCTCCTGAGAGCGACCCATTCTTTCACAAATGTTTGTAGAAGCGTCTGCATGCCTAGTGCTTGATTTATACACCTGTGGCCATGAAGTGATTGAACACCTGAACTCAGTGATTTGGAGGGGCGTCCCAATACCTTTGGCAATATAGTGTGTTTTAGAAAACTAAGCAGCATACATACAACTGAACTGAAAGGAAACAACTTAACTGAATTAAATAATAATGAAATCTCACCCATTCCACATGTAAAAATCCCAAAATATTCTCATGTAGATGTCAGAAATTAGTTTGATTATGCTGAGCATTAGCATTCCAGTTCAATTTGTTTTACCATACATAAAAAGCTCTTATTTACATCACTTATGTTGAACAAAAATGTATGTGTGCTTCAGAAAGAACTGAAACTGCAATTAATTGTTTATTTATTACCAATTCTTAGCAGTTTCAAAGGTATTACATCAGTTTTCTGGTAATGCATGATCTGTACATGGCCAATTATCAGGGGAAAAAATAGGGGAAAAAGAAAATTCATTATTTTTCATTAGTTTGTAGCTATAATATGCTATATTTGCACTAAGTATAGTGTGGTATTTTAAAAGCATGTAATAATCATTATGATGTTAAATAGATATGCAACTGTGTAAGTGAATTTATGTGAAGAAAAACATGGAGTTTTCTGTGCATTTTACAAAAATGACAATGATTATGACTAATTATAGTGGGGGGGGATGCACAAGTTCCCAAGACAGTGTGATTACAATCTACACTAAAGACTGCTGGATAAAAACCATACCAAGATTGCGGCCACATACAGCACCAGATCCAACAGATAATTGGTTTTGTGTAATTCAATTTCCTTTGGGTCCATCACTTTGAATTAGCCAAACAAGCAAAATGTAACTTCACTGCGGAGAAAATTATGGAAGGCTGCATGTTACAGACGGTTTAAAATTAGACCAGATGGGATATCTCTTTATGAAGGAAACCATAAAGACTAAACGAAACATCACAGTCTAGCAGCATGAGGAGACCTAATTGAATTAGCCTACGGATACAAGTGATGCTATCATGGGTTTGTCACATTCTTTAACAACTTTAAGCAGATATCCTGTAAGCCCCCAAAATGGATAATATTTTGCAGGAATTGATTCTGTAATTTTCCTGCAGCAAAGTTTATATTAGCAACGTGCTACCTGAGATATTGTCTGTTACTTCAAATTAACCCAAATTAATACAGAAAGCAATTGAATATTGGACATTTTTACCAATATTAGCAACCATTTAAAACACTGCAGCCACTTAAAACAACTGTTAGGCAGAATCTGTATTTAAGTATACAGATAAAGATAAAACTTGAGCATGAAATGCATTAATAAGCATTTTGTTAAAATCATAAAGAGAGTTAGTAAAAAATTTAATAAATTATAATGCAAGAATATATTTGATATAATACTGTGCCTTTTTTATATTTTTCACTAAACTGAATAGGATTAGAATTTTGCAGAACAAGGCACACTTTTGTCAAGATTATTGAAGAATGCAACTGTGCAGAGGATGACGGTTGTGCTTTTCTTCATGATAAATCACCTCCTGCTCCGCCTGTAAAATCAATGCAAAATGTGCATCACAATCTTTTGTTTATGAATCTCATTGACTTTCATCCCTCGGAAAGTATGAGGATGATAAATAATTGTGATTTCTTAAGACAAAAGTTTTTTTTTCTTGTTTGTTTCTGCATGAGTGTGTGCGATGTAAGACCGAGGGACTGAGCCAATATTAATGAGTGGGTCATTGCAGGACAGTTTTCCAGATGGGCCTTTATCTGATCTAGGTGGCGTTTGCAGAATAAATGAGAAAGGCATAAGGAAATGTCCTTTCCGTTCAAGGGTGCATGTGGGCATAAAACAAGGTATTATCAAGCACTTAAACTCTAAGTGCGTGTAGTGAAGGAGAACCCACAGGGATAAAAAGGATTTACTAAACTGGTCATGACTCCCATGTTTTATTGACTTATTTATTACACTTCCTCCATTAAATGCTATTTGGAACCAATATCCTCCCATCTTTGGCACAAGTATGGACAGCATTCAGAGAAAAAAAGACATGTACAGGAAAATGTACATGTGCATATCCATTATTTTATTATCACAGTTTTAAATATATATTAAATTTTTTGTAATTTTGTTGTGTTTTTGTCATTCTTTTATTATTTGTATGTCTATATACAGTAGTTTTTAGTTTTAGCTTAGTTAGTTTTAGTTATTTTAAACATTTTATTTGAGCCTGTAGCCAAGACAACATTTACGTTTAGTTTAAGTTTTTTTTATATATTTTGTTATTTCAGTTACTTCAATAATGAAAATGTTTCAATGGTTTTAGTTAACAATAATAACCCTGGTATACACCGATCAGGCATAACATTATGACCATCTTCCTAATATTGTGTTGGTCCCCCTTTTGCTGCCAAAACAGCCCTGACCCGTCGAGGCATGGACTCCTCTAGACCCCTGAAGGTGTGCTGTGGTATCTGGCACCAAGATGTTAGCAGCAGATCCTTTAAGTCCTGTAAGTTGCGAGGTAGGGCCTCCATGGATCGGACTTGTCTGTTCAGCACATCCCACAGATGCTCGATTGGATTGAGATCTGGGGAATTTGGAGGCCAAGTCAACACCTCAAACTCGTTATTGTGCTCCTCAAACCATTCCTCAACCGTTTTTGCTTTGTGTCAGGAGCATTATCCTGCTGAAAGAACCACAGCCACCAGGGAATACCGTTTCCATGAAAGGCTGTACATGGTCTGCAACAATGCTTAGGTAGGTGGTACGTGTCAAAGTAACATCCACATGGATGGCAGGACCCAAGGTTTCTCAGCAGAACATTGCCCAAAGAATGACACTGCCTCCGCCGGCTTGCCTTCTTCCCATAGTGCATCAGCCTTTTGTTCCCCACGTGCATCAATGAGCCTTGGCCGCCCATGACCCTGTCGCCGGTTCACCACTGTTCCTTCCTTGGAGCACTTTTGATAGATCCTGACCACTGCAGACCGGGAACACCCCACAAGAGCTGCAGTTTTGGAGATGCTCTGACCCAGTCGTCTAGCCATCACAATTTGGCCCTTGTCAAACTCGCTCAAATCCTTACACTTACCCATTTTTCCTGCTTCTAACACATCAACTTTAAGAACAAAATGTTCACTTGCTGCCTAATATATCCCACCCACTAACAGGAGCCGTGATGAAGAGATAATCAGTGTTATTCACTTCATCGGTCATAATGTTATGCCTGATCGGTGTATATACATGTAGTCAATTTGAAGTGTTAACTTAGACAATAAATAACTTAATTAATAAATAAATTGGTGAATTAATATAAATGACCATGATAGGAGATCAAAATACCACAACCTCTTTCTTCTGTGATACACTGCAGTGAAGACCACCATGAGCTTAAGAAGTGCACTCATGGGAGGCAGTGCATTTAAGAGCATGTATATGTATTACTCAATATGCATAGACTTTTCTTCTTAATTTCCATGTAAACTGCCTTATAAATACCCACCTCTCAGCTAAGAGCTCTGGACTGCAGTGTAACCTAAAAATAACTATTTCAGGAGCGTCATCATCGTGACTACCTCAGAGATTCATCTTTCACCGCTTTTAACATTGCTTGCCCCTCTTTCCAGCATTCTTAGCCATTGGTTACATTCATGCTGCCCTGGGCCCTTGGGAAAGAGTTTAACGCAAAGATATATCACTTTCCTCTTATGGCTGCTAACAGGGCAGAAACTCAAATCTCCAGCAGGTCTGTTTTATAAATGGAGTTGAGCTTTTAGGATGTTTACACTTGCATCCTGGTCTTGCTTTGCAGGTGCCTATAGAGATGCATAGTTTAGATGGGACTTGGAAAAAGAACAGCATGTAATGCAGGAAATGATTTCGGAAAGGTCAGCGTTTTGGGACTTAGTGCAGCTGTTGAGTTCAGGTAGCAACTTCCTCCTTCAAAATACCCACTATCAATTCTCTTTAGGTAAATAAATCAGCTTCATACGGAGCCCAGAAAGGGACCTTTGCAAAAAGGAAAAATATACAGACTTTTGCGTGCTCACGAGAAACTATTGCGTGCACACAGGATTTTTTTTGCATGCTCACATGTTACAATTTCCGGTTTATGTATACTATAACATATTTCATTTGTGTGTCAACTCCATTTTACTATGAAGAAAACACAAAGCCAGAGCTTCAGACTGACTGTCTCTTTCACAGCTTTCATTGGCCAAGGACCGCCCAGAGGCTGCTTGACTGATATGTAACGCAGCCAATCACAGTTTGTTTTGTTCGCGTCATGTTTAGTGAAAATGTAGTCAATGTCCCTGCGATAACAGACCGCCGTGCATCTATAAATTATTCATTCAAGGACGTTGTGCAGGTTTACTGCAACAATGGAGCCACGAACTTCACATACTTTTGAAAATCCAGCGTTTAGTTGATCCTGTAAGCGCTCATTGTTACTGTTGTAACACGACAGCGTTCTTCTTCCACAAGGGAGTTTGGTGTCATGGTATTTGTGTCCAGGCGGACCGTTAAAGAACGCAACACACACGTCTCGCGGACATCCTGTAGAATTCAACCAATAAGATGGTGACTTTGAATCTCCTGAAGTGTTTCCAGATAGTGTAAGTGTGCCATATGCATCAGACGTTCAGCCAGCGGTCCGTGGGCATGACGTCTGAGGCTGAGACTAGGGCAGTATAGGCTATTTAACAACGTATGTCCCCTTTAACGCATCCTCTGTGATGGGCGAGAAACCATGACGTGAAATCAGCGCAATACAGCTGTGTGCATTGGGCTGATAAAAAGGTGCTAAAATTTTGGATTTTGTTAGAGCAGTTCGTCTAGTATGAGGCTTTGTTCTTTATTTTTTTTTCTTGAAGCCTCTCCTTTATATCTAAAGTCCTTTATGTGTAATCATTTTCTTGCATTAAGCGCTGTTAAAGGCGGGGTCTAATGCTATTTCATGCATTCTGCCTTATTGACACTGTTAAAGAGTTGATTCTTATGCTAAACATGGCCAACATCTAAAAAAATGAGTTGGACGTGTGACGGAGTATTTCTGTGCCAAATACACTCCTTCCTTGTATGGGCACTTCTCCCGGCTGAGCATGTAAAGATCACCTTGTTCAGCTTCCCAAATAACCCAGCGTTAAGGGAACAGTGGATGCAGTTTTGTTTTCCGGAGTTCTGCAAGTGTGTGTGTTTCTTCCCGGTCATGAATGGAAACCGCAGGCGGTGAGTGAAACTGCATCAAATGTGTGTGTTTTGTTGGCAATCGGCGCGTAAGTGCATATAATGTGAACAACACCAACGTATAGTGAATCGAATGTTATCCAGGGAGTGTGTGTGTGTGTGTGTGCGTGCGCTCGTGACTCTTTAGCTCCGCAGTGTATCTGTCTTTTATAAATATGATAAACTAAAGACTCTTGGGAGATATGAAGGATCAACACTACTCTACAGATACTCAAGATTAACATGAGACTGGCAGAAACCGTGTGTGTTATGACCCCTTTAACATTGAATTAATAAAATAAACTTTTCTATGCCACCTGTAAGGATGCAATAAATCCGACAAAGTGGTTTAATAAAGGGGTTTTGATCTTGTGAAGTACGTAATTTTAGTACATTTTACTGTTCCAATAATTTTTCATGAACCATTAAACTTGGCATATGACAATGCACACTGAGCCCATCTCGCGGCTTGGTTTCTCGGCTACCACAGAGTTAAATTTGTTAAAGTAGACATAAGGCCTTGCTTAAAATGTTATGCACTGTCCTAACAAAAGCTACATTTTGAGCACTTTTTACTGTATCAGCCTTTTTTTATGGACTCAGGCTTGAACTTGGCTAATAGGACAATGCACACAGCCGTATTGCACCATTCACCCATTCATACTCTCGTTTTCTTCATAGTAAAATAGCAGTGGTGCATATTATAGGCAGTACTTTACACAAAACAGAAATTGTAACGCATGCTCACGTGAAAAGTTTCTTGTGTGCACGTGGAAATTTCTAGTGAGCAACTTTGAAAGTGCGCACCCCAAAGTCTGTATATATTTTTTTTTGGCAAAGATCCTCCGTAGCTTCATACATCCCAAAAAGAAAATCAGGATGGAGGAAAGAAGCATGTGTTTCCTCTGACACACCTTCAAGCACAGAGTGTTTGTCAAGTAACTATTTTATTGGCTGTTAGCCAATGCGAAAAGAATTGATTTTTGCTTCATTGCTTTAGCTCCCCTTCATATCCAATTGCGTATCCACCCTAATACCACCCCGCCAGTTTCCTCTGAAACACTATCTTCTAATATTCCCAGAAGAGTGGGAAATTCTACATACATACTTCAGCTGAGGGGAAAAATAGCACTGTTTACCAAGAGCTACATCAGCACAAGGTGTGATGTTCCATTTTATGGCCGACGGGGAGAAAGAAAAAACAAAGAAAGACTTTAATCACATCATAAATTCTGGATTTATTAGCTCAGACCAACATAAAAGATTGTCTGAGACATTAATCCAAGGGCCAGATTATTGCTGCAGCAAAAAGCAAAGAAACCCACCAGAATAAGTCTCAATTCAAGAGGTCACGCTCTCAAGTATGTTTCTTTTGAAAACTAAACGTGAAAGAGAATGACAGACAAAGTTACTCATATTTAAAGTGATGAAAACATAAATTAAGATTTTCTTAATGAATTGAGTAACACAGGAAGCTGAGAATGTTTACGTCAATCAATAACGTAATTACGATATACATTATATATCTCTCAGCCGCCATTCAACACAGATGTCTATGGCTTATCAACACTAAAAAATTATGCAAGTTCACCTCAACAAGAGATAATTTTCTTTGTTTTTACAAATGCAGTGGCCCAACCAAAATATTTGGACACATAAAGACTTAAAAATTAATGAATGTCATTACAATAGATGCAAAATAACCATGTACCATCAGCAAATAAATTATCGCAGAACTTTATTTATTTTTTAACTGTAACATTACAAAAAAATATATAGAAAATAATTTTTTCAGTTCATTCCTCTATAGAATTCCACATATACGTACACCACAACAAATGCGTTGTCTATTTTGAGGGATTAATAACATACAGTATACTCCCTATACTTTCCCCCATGTCGTTTTTTTTTTATTCATTGTTGTGTTCATAAAACAAAAAAAAATTGCATCGACTATTGTGTTAAATCCAGGACACAATACCATCTGTTTCTGTTGCCAATTTGAGGCTGGCTGTCAGATGTTGTGATATAGATGCAATGAGGACTGTGTTACATGAGTTTTCCGTCTTTCCACCCAGCGTGTGCAAATCACTGCAAGGGCACGGCGCAGCTGAGACAGCCATCCGCAGAAAGATAAACCACTGGGGAACAAGCTTCAGGCTGGCAAATGGGAGAAACTGGGGTCAGGAGCAGCCTATGGATGTTCAGGCTTGCTGAGTAGAGCAAATTGCAGCTTGTAAAATGGCCATCTGAATGGAGGGGGAGGTGTACCTAAAAAAAAAATAATTATAAAAAAAAAACCTCCCTGTTGAGAATACAGCCACCTCTGAGAACATATTAGTACAAAATGAGTGTGGAAAAATAGCTTGCTAAATATCTAAGGTCCCACGAGTGGCAGTGGAATGCATTATTTGATTGTAGGTGGGATTTGGTGACTAGGTCAATTATGGAAACCCCCTGCAGTTGCCTCAATTGCTCAACTATTACAGATGCCCAATGACAGAGGCAGGGAAGAGGGTGGTCACTCTTTGACCCCCTGAGTAAGCAAGCCACTGCTGCTTTCAATAGGATACACATTACCCCCTTAAGAGAAGAAAAATAAGCTGAGATGGAAAAAAAAAACACTTTCAATTTACAGCATGGCCTTTGTAATAAAAAAAAAAGCTCATATCTTAGCTGGAGATGCGAGCTGAAGAATAGATTGTTAAAAAAAAAATAAAAAGCCTCATCAAAGTCAAATTTACAGCACAGCTGGGCTTTCATCAAGGCACATTTGATGAGTGCTTATCCATTCACAAAACCTAAACTATCACGGTGAGACTGTGAGGCTGGCGCTGAATGACCACCGCGCACCACTGAGCTGAGCAAAAGCCCCAGCTGGCTTGAGGACCGCCATGTATGGCCCACAATAGACATGGACTGGTGGCAGGTGTCTACACTGGCGGCTCGCTTTCTTTGGGACTGGCATCATTGCAAAGCACTCAAGGAAGTGACATGATTTTAGAGGGTACTAGGTTTAGGAGCTTGCCCTCCGGCCGAGACGAGTCAGAGCCAGAAGGGGATGCGGCGTAAGTGCCATCTGTCACAGAAGCTGCCCGTCACTCCACCAATGAAAAACTCTCACTTCTCTCCCACCTTGCAATAACACAGTCTTAGCTCTGAGGAAAAGAGTGGCAAAATGAGAAGAATAAAATGGTAAAATTAAATGGGTGGGACATGTGCAAAAGGTTTAGGAGAAGGTTTTTTCTTCTTCTTTTGCATCCTTGGCAAATTTGAATACGTTCATATTGGTGTGTTTTTCGAGAGCAAGTTGAGGACTCAAGGTCATCCGATGATTTCACATTCAGCAAGCGTCAAGCCATGTACAGCAAAGCAGCTATATGGCCTGTTTTGCTCAGATTTTGAAATAGAAATGATCAATCACTTCTCTGCCTTTGAACAATTCCCTGAGAGAGATATTTATACATACATACATACAGTGCAGTGTACATAAGTATTCACAGCCTTTGCCATGACATTGAGCTCAGGTGCATCCTGTTTCCATTGATCATCTTTGAGATGTTTCTACAACTTGATTGGAGTCCACCTGTGGTAAAGTTGATTGGACATGATTGGGAAAGGCACACACCTGTCTATATAAGTTCCCACAGTTAACAGTGCATGCCAGAGCACAAACCAAGTCATGAAGATGATCGGGGGAGAAGGGCCTTAGTCAGGGATGTAACCAAGAACCCGATGGTCACTCTGACAGAGCTCCAGCGTTTCTCTGTGGAGAGAGGAGAACCTTCCTGAGGAACAACCATCTCTGCAGTACTCCACCAATCAGGCCTGTATTAGTGATGCAAAGTCCAATTAATTTCCGTGAACCGGTCCTTTTCGAACAGTTACGCTCAATGAACCGGTTCAAAAAGCCGATTCATAGGTTCCTGACTTCATCGTGCAATGATGTCACTAGGCATTTCTTTTATGCATTTCTAAGAGGTATGTTATATCAAGTAGCTAAACATTCAAATAACAATTAAAATATAATCTGCATGCACAATAAACTACAGTAAAATGTATTTAAATATCTCGACAGAAAGATTTTTGCAGGTTTTAATAAGGTGTTATTTAATAACAGTAGTCATAAGCATATTTCCAGTAGCCTACGTGCCTCAGACTTGAGCCGCCTCGGTAATCCTCTGCAAACTTCGACAGATGTTTAAACCGGCTCTTTCGGTTCTTTTTTAGTCGGACGTGCCCACCTGGAGTTTGCCAAAAGGTACCTGAAGGACTCTCAGAAAATAAGAAACAAAATTCTCTGGTCTGATGAAACAAAGATTGAACTTTTTGGCTTGAATGGCAAGCGTCATGTCTGGAGGAAACAACCTGGCCAATACCACCCCTACAGTGAAGCATGGTGGTGGCAGCATCATGCTGTGGGGATATTTTTCAGCGGCAGGAACTAGTCAGGATCAAGGGAAAGATGAATGAAGCAATGTACAGAGACATCCTTGATGAAAACCTGCTCCAGAGCGCTCTGGACCTCAGACTGGGGCGACGGTTCATCTTCCAACAGGTCAACGACCCTAAGCACACAGCCAAGATAACAAAGGAGTGGCTACGGGACAACTCTGTGAATGTCCTTGAGTGGCCCAGCCAGAGCCCAGACTTGAACCCGATTGAACATCTCTGGAGAGATCTGAAAATGGCTGTGCACCGATGCTCCCCATCCAACCTGATGGAGCTTGAGAGGTCATGCAAAGAAGAATGTGAGAAACTGCCCAAAAATAGGTGTGCCAAGCTTGTAGCATCATACTAAAAAAGACTGGAGTCTGTAATTGGTGCCAAAGGTGCCTCAACAAAGTATTGAGGCTGTGAATACTTATGTACATGTGATTTTTCCATTTTTAATACATTTGCAAAGACTTCAAACAAACTTCTTTCACGTTGTCATTATGGGGTATTGTTTGTAGATTTTTGAGGAAAATAATGAATTTAATAAATTTTGGAATAAGGCTGCAACATAACAAAATGTGGAAAAAGTGAAGCGCTGTGAATACTTTCAGAGTATATACATTTTCATAATACCTCATAAAAAATCAGATGAGACAAATCATCAGAAGCAACACATCTAAAATCATAACTGAAAAATCATTTGGTCTAGCAAAAACCTTTATGAGCTCCTACATAATTTCACCCTACAAAACCTTAATGGCAGTGGTGTCTCAATCAAGCAGTGATCGCACAATAAATCTTGTTTGCACATCTGTAGAGTGAATAATTAAGTAATTAATGACCAGGACCCAATCTTTTAGCTGTTTACATGGACATCAAACACAATCTATTGGTGCTTAAATACTGTGCTGTCCTTCATGAAGCAAGCATAATGCTCTGAGAAGAGAAAATTGTTTGGATCCCGTTGCTCACCTCAATGAGGTTGAATCATCTGCTGACTTCCTGCATGTTGCCTTTAGAATACTAATAACTATCTTTGTGGGGATATCAATGTCAGAGTCTGTGTTTGAGATAGGAGGCATGCAATATTCTTCAGCTTCTGAGGGATCATGCAGGGTTCGCTCAATAGAGGAGGTTTCCCGGAGCTCGGAGGAATCATATTCCGACAGGGATCTTTCAGTAATCAGTGGCTTTTTGCACAGAGAATCAACTAACCATCCAAAACAACTGCCATACTGCTCTAATGTGCAATTAGAGGATTTGAAAATCAGACACCAAAGGAAATCCAGCAAAGCCTGGAGCCCCCATATGGCCCTTTTTGGGCTTTATATAGAAATAATGAGTCATTCGTGCATTTCCTATAAAAAATATTTGCATACCAAACGCTTGAATATCACAACAGCTCATTCATCCAACCTGTGTTCAGAACTCTCCATTCATCTGAGCTGCACTGCTAGTCACCGCTAACTTTGTCCCCATACAAATCCCACTGCTGTTCAGCATGACAATTTACAAATATGGATTTTCCACTAATTATAGTGAGTGTGTTTAGAAGCTTTTAAAATCCTTATGCCCTGAAGAGTCTTCGCTCCGATTGTTCTTAGGGTAACTACTTCTGGGGAAGACAGTAGTATAACGATCCGAAAGAGGAGAACCGTGAAGCCAGGAGGCGTAACCACTAATTGATTAAATCTGACAAATGTTATCTTCCTTTCCATCTCACACACAACTCTTATCTAAGTAGTTTTTTTCTCCCGGCTCAGTTCACACGAAACCTGCAGGATTCCAAGGAAAGATCGGAAGATTATAAATACACTGTGAAAAGAATTTAAATTAATAAAAGTAATTTTAAAATTAGCAAAAAGAAATGATGAAGGCTCATCATTCAACTCATAAGACAGATATGAGTATATATACTCACCTAAAGGATTATTAGGAACACCTGTTCAATTTCTCATTAATGCAATTATCTAATCAACCAATCACATGGCAGTTGCTTCAATGCATTTAGGGGTGTGGTCCTGGTCAAGACAATCTCCTGAACTCCAAACTGAATGTCAGAATGGGAAAGAAAGGTGATTTAAGCAATTTTGAGCGTGGCATGGTTGTTGGTGCCAGACGGGCCGGTCTGAGTATTTCACAATCTGCTCAGTTACTGGGATTTTCACGCACAACCATTTCTAGAGTTTACAAAGAATGGTGTGAAAAGGGAAAAACATCCAGTATGCGGCAGTCCTGTGGGCGAAAATGCCTTGTTGATGCTAGAGGTCAGAGGAGAATGGGCCGACTGATTCAAGCTGATAGAAGAGCAACTTTGACTGAAATAACCACTCGTTACAACCGAGGTATGCAGCAAAGCATTTGTGAAGCCACAACACGCACAACCTTGAGGCGGATGGGCTACAACAGCAGAAGACCCCACCGGGTACCACTCATCTCCACTACAAATAGGAAAAAGAGGCTACAATTTACACGAGCTCACCAAAATTGGACAGTTGAAGACTGGAAAAATGTTGCCTGGTCTGATGAGTCTCGATTTCTGTTGAGACATTCAGATGGTAGAGTCAGAATTTGGCGTAAACAGAATGAGAACATGGATCCATCATGCCTTGTTACCACTGTGCAGGCTGGTGGTGGTGGTGTAATGGTGTGGGGGATGTTTTCTTGGCACACTTTAGGCCCCTTAGTGCCAATTGGGCATCGTTTAAATGCCACGGCCTACCTGAGCATTGTTTCTGACCATGTCCATCCCTTTATGACCACCATGTACCCATCCTCTGATGGCTACTTCCAGCAGGATAATGCACCATGTCACAAAGTGCGAATCATTTCAAATTGGTTTCTTGAACATGACAATGAGTTCACTGTACTAAAATGGCCCCCACAGTCACCAGATCTCAACCCAATAGAGCATCTTTGGGATGTGGTGGAACGGGAGCTTCGTGCCCTGGATGTGCATCCCACAGATCTCCATCGACTGCAAGATGCTATCCTATCAATATGGGCCAACATTTCTAAAGAATGCTTTCAGCACCTTGTTGAATCAATGCCACGTATAATTAAGGCAGTTCTGAAGGCGAAAGGGGGTCAAACACAGTATTAGTATGGTGTTCCTAATAATCCTTTAGGTGAGTGTATATACACTATATGATGCCTACCTTTACATGCACATGAACTTTAATGCCATCCCATTCTTAATCCGTAGGGTTTAATATGGAGTTGGCCCACCCTTTGCAGCTATAACAGCTTCAACTCCTCTGGGAGGGCTTTCCACAAGGTTTAGGAGTGTGTTTATTGGAATTTTTGACCATTCTTCTAGAAGCGCATTTGTGAGGTCAGGCACTGATGTTGGACGAGAAGGCCTGGGCCACACCATAATCGCCCCTCCACTAAACTTTACACTTGGCACAATGCAGTCAGGCAAGTCCCGTTCTCCTGGCAACCACCAAACCCTGACTCGTCCATGGGATTGCCAGACAGAGAAGCGTGATTGGTCACTCCAGAGAACACGTCTCCACTGCTCTAGAGTCCAGTGGTGGCGTGCTTTACCCCACTGCATCCCACGCTTTGCATTGCACTTGGTGATGTAAGGCTTGGATGAGCTGCTCGGCCATGGAAACCCATTCCATGAAGCTCTCTACACACTGTTCTTGAGCTAATCTGAAGGCCACAGAAGTTTGGAGGTCTGTAGCTATTGACTCTACAGAAAGTTGGTGACTTCTGTGCACTGTGACCCTCAGCATGCGCTGACCCCGCTCTGTGATTTTACGTGGCCTATCACTTCATGGCTGAGTTGTTGTTGTTCCCAATTGCTTCCACTTTGTTATAATCCCACTAACAGTTGAGCGTGGAATATTTAGTAGTGAGGAAATTTCACAAATGGACTTCACGAAGAGCGACCCATTCTTTCACAAATGTTTGTAGAAGCGTCTGCATGCCTAGTGCTTGATTTATACACCTGTGGCCATGGAAGTGATTGAACACCTGAACTCAGTGATTTGGAGGGGTGCTCCAATACTTTTAGCAATATAGTGTGTATATATATATATATATACTTGTATCTGTCTTATGAGTTGAGTAATGAGCTTTCATTTCAAATTATTTTTATGGAAAGACTATTTTTACTCTCTTTTTTACTCAGAATTCTGACATTATCTGACCCCAAAAATGATATATTTATTGTGTGAAAATGATGCATGCAGTTTTTTACACAAAATACCATACCCAAATTCAAACATTTCCATCACGACTAACAATTAGTGCATTATTAGTACAAAGCACATAGTGAATCACAAACAGAAGTAATTGTACTCGGTTATCATGGAGACAACAGTGTCAGTGAAGAGAATTCATGTGATGAAATTTGAAAAGTGATGTGTGAAGAAAAAAACTGAACAGAACGCTTTTATTGAGTGTTGTTTCCAATTAAGCTGTAATTTTCTTCAATTAATTCTTAAATTATTATGTAATTTTCTTCAATTTCTTCAATAATTTTTCTAAAATTAGCCTTAGGAAGACAATGGAGTCAACATTTTATTCCAAAATATTTAAAAAGTCATTTTCGTCACAGAATGCTATTAAACAAAAAACAAATGTGACAGTGTTTTTTTCTTCCACCCACAATCCACGGATTTGAAAGTCCCCATAGTTGAAGAAACACCTTTACCCCTATCTGCATTTTGAAAGTTTTTGTAATTAATTTTGCTCAACTATAAGGTACAATGGTTTGCATAATTTAATAATTCTAAGGGAATTTGTCCAAGAATTAGTGCAGAAAACTTCAAGTACTGAGTTGCATACCATGACAGAGATGTGCAGGATGCGAAGCTCCTCCTCGGCGGAGTCACTCGCGGGGTAAGCGGTGGCCGCCGGGCCAGGCAGGTTCTGACTGCCGTCCTGATGGTGGATGTGGAAGAGCAAAGTGCCATTTTCCAACCACTGCTGCCTCCAGCGCACCAGGGGGATGTCTTCAGAGTTCCCAGAAATCTCTGCCAATATAAACAAAAGAAAAGTGAAAAAATGTTTTGTGTTGCACTGAGCAGTGTGTGATGCTTTCCAAGATAAATCACAAATGCTCCTGTCATGCAAATATACACAGTGTACCGTGACTCTACATTATTCATATCACTCCAGACATTTTTTAGGAATATCAAAGCAATCCCTACGGCATTTGAACTTCACTTTATAAATATATGATCAGTTCAAACAGTAAAAACAAGTCTGGTTAATGGATGCAGAGACAGATGACTAGAGCATTAATAGGAATAGAGCTACTGGACAGCACATTAATAGACAATTTAGGTGGAGAAATAATAAATAGGCTTTCCTTCTACTCACAGCACAAAGCAAACTGAGCATATGTTCTTGACATTGCTTAAAGTCTGTTTGATATGTAAGGACAGAGGATTTCAATAAGCCTTTGAAAAAGGGTAACGTGTCATTTTATGACAGTTTATTGAACTATTTGGGCGGGATGATACACTGGATACGTGTTTTTAATTTTTAATGGCTGTTTTAGAATTCTCTTTTTGTTTGTCTGATTAAGCGTTTGTTCTTAAACACACTGATGTACTCCTGAAACAAATGAAAAACAAAGCTTTCGACCTGTGCTGCCTCTAATGCATTAGTAAAAATGTTTAGACGAAGCGGAGGCAGACGACATCTTTCAAAATGGTGCTTGCAGACTGCAAAACGGAGGAGAACCCCTGACCCGCTTTATGAGTTGTATATGCACAGGCATAAGCCAGAGTGACTCTGCAGTTCATCACTAGACGTCATAGACAGTCCCAGGGGTCCGGTGTGGTACGGTACCGTTATTAATTAAACAACATGCGTGATACAACACAAACAAAGGCATGTTACAGGAATACATTTCTGCTGTTTCCTTGTTTCCATTTTTTTTTTTTTTTTGAGCAATTTTTCTCCTGCAGACTTTTAGAAAATAAACTCTTTTAAAACACACTTTCACACTCTTACTAGTTTCTTTGTCTACTAACAATGCGGTTTTTGCCACTGTGTTTACTTGTTTATGTATATATGGTATGTATACAGTATATAAAAGTCATGAACATTTTCACCACAATATGATTCCACCACGATGTATTTGGTAATTTAACAGCATTCTGTGATTAACACAATTGCTTTGTTTTTTCCATCCCAAATACAAGCTAAGGATCCCAAATACATACAATTACAAAATATTTTAACTTTTTGCATAATTAGACAGAAAGACAGACAGACAGACAGATAGACTGATAGATAGATAGACAATCCCCCCTCCACCAAACTTTACACTTGGCACAATGCAGTCAGGCAAGTCCCGTTTTCCTGGCAACCGCCAAACCCAGATTCGCCCATGGGATTGCCAGACAGAGAAGCGTGATTGGTCACTCCAGAAAGTTGGTGACTTCTGCGCACTGTGACCCTCAGCATGCGCTGACCCCGCTCTGTGATTTTACGTGGCCTATCACTTCATGGCTGAGTTGCTGTTGTTCCCAATCGCTTCCACTTTGTTATAATCCCACTAACAGTTGAGCGTGGAATATTTAGTAGTGAGGAAATGTCAGGAATGGACTTATTGCACAGGTGGCAACCTATCACGGTACCACGCTTGAGTTCACTGAGCTCCTGAGAGCGACCCATTCTTTCACAAATGTTTGTAGAAGCGTCTGCATGCCTAGTGCTTGATTTATACACCTGTGGCCATGAAGTGATTGAACACATGAATTCAGTGATTTGGAGGGGTGTCCCAATACTTTTGGCAATATAGTGTAGATAGATAATGAAAAGAAAAAGCTGCTGATGAAATTCAACCCCTTGGAGATACCTGTAAATGTGTCCAAATTTGAAGAAGCATGCATACAATTGGCCTCATTTCTACATTCAGCAGGATGAGCTTTTGATCTAAAATCATCTTAATTTGACATTAAATTATTTTTTTATTTTTTTTGCGGAAAATATATTTTTCATCAAAATGTGCATGAATAATACAAAATCAAGAACCCAATAGTTAAAAACTAATTAACTGCTTTTAATTAGCTGTTAGAAATCTGACTTTGAATTTTATTAATATCCAGACAGGTCACACATTCCATAAAATAATCTGAAGACTTTGCATTTCACACCCTAAATTATACCACAGTTTTATTTTCTTGATGAGGCTGTCAACCAACTCAACCTATTCAGTGCCATTACAAATAAAAAATAAAAAAAACAAAACAAAAAAAAACAGGCAGAATAAACATAAGACAAAAAGAAAACGTTGTAATGTCAGAGGAGGTCGGCATCATATCTGCCATGAGCTCTAACAGGAAAACAGGTGTTTGTAAGGGTCACTGCTCACAGGTTAAACATTCACAAATCCTGTCCAGTCAGGGGACTTCATAGGGCAGCTCTATATATTAAAGCAATAGTTCGCGAGAGCAGTTTTAAACCTCTTTTTGTGTTCAAATAAGGGGGAAAAAACAGGTTTGGAATGACAGGGGGTGAGTTAATGATGGCAGACCTTTTTAAGTGAACTATCCCTTTAAGATAAGAATAATGATGCCCAATTACCTATCCATTCTGGGCTGCCCTCTTTTCTCTTTTTGTTGTCTGTTCTGCTTAGTTTTGTTGTGTATGCCTTTTAGTAAGGCCACCCATTAAATATTTTTTTTCATTCCATCCAAAACATGAAAACGTGTAAAATTTGGTGTAAAAATGAGTAGGAATTATTTTTTTTTTTATTGAAACTGTCGGATTATCTGAAGGCTGAATGTTGATTGTGCCATTTTCTCTTTTAAATGCATATTGGGCAATGCCTGTTTAAATGTAGGAAAGCACAAACCAAAGGGAGAGATGGAAAGAGAGAGAGAGAGAGAGAGAGAGAGAAGAAGAAAGAGCAGGCTGGGATAAAAGGCTAGTACTATTCATCTCACATCCTGATGCAGTGTTAGAACCTGCCCTCCCCTCTCTTTCACTGTGTCTGTGCTTACAGAGCGCCACAGACTCAAATATACAATCTGGCCTTTGGCTAAATACAGCCATTTACAAAGACTGCCTCTGAGGAAGAACCTTTCTAAAGTTGGCCAGGGTGTTTGGCATCATAAAAATTCTCATAATGCGGACAGAACAAAAGGCTAACGTCTCAAAAAGCAGAGTGACGGCCTGCCATTATGTGGGATTCACATTTTCATTTAAAGAGTTTCTCTCTCTGAACAATTTTAAAGTAAACTTCTTTTTGTTTTGTTTTTAAATAGATGCATACAGGCAGGACTAAAGTTACAGTCAGTTTTTGTTATCTATGGATTGAAGCATTTGGGACAGATTTACTAAACAGGGCAATTTGGCGTAAGAGCGCAATTCCAAAAGTTCTGCGCGTGATCTACTGACGAAGCGCAAATCAAAGAACACAGACGCAGTCAGCTGTTAGTAAATCTGGCCCTTAGTCTCATGCCAATGTATATGCTAGTGAGCAATTATTATGAGCAATTATCACTGTCTGAGACAAGGCATGCTGCGCTTGTACAAAACCGGCATCCAATATGGTGCAAATCACAACTCTTAAACGATCACAATTCTGTCCTTGAAATTATTTTGGTCAGAAATACATTCAATTATAGAGGAAATCTTAGAGATTGAGATTGGGGAAACAGGTTACATAATACATGCTATATCTTGGCAATGTACCCGATTCAGTTAAATAAATAATTACTACTAGCAGTAGCGGAAAAAAAAACATTTCTCGTCTATGGCTCCAACAACTTCCCCCAACAAGAATTCAGTAGGAACGATTGTTACGGAAATGTACAATATGGAAAGACTGACATTCAAGTTGAGATTACAAGAAGAATCTTTTGAAAGACACTGGGGAAAATGGATAATGCATATACTGTATAAAAACAGAGAAAAGGGAGATAAATATGTGACCCTGGAGCACAAACCCAGTCGTGCGTCTCACGGGTATATTACATTGTATGGGTCAAAATTATCAATTTTTCTTTATGCCAAAAATCATTAGGATATTGAGAACATGTTCCATGAAGATATTTTGTAAATGTCCTACAGTAAATATATCAAAAATGTATTATTAGTAGTAATATGCATTGCTGAGGACTTCATTTGGACAACTTTAAAGGAGATTTTCTCAATATTTGCACCCTCAGATTCCAGATTTCCAAATAGTTGTATCTCAATCCTAACAAACCATACATCAATGGAAAGCTTATTTATTCAGTTTTTGTTGAGTTATAAATCTCAATTTCACAAAATTGACCCTTATGACTGGTTTTGTGGTCTAGGGTCACATATGTGAAAGGGGAATATGTATCTGCATATATGTGAGCATATGTAAATATGCTTTAGAGTTGTATATTTATTTTACTCAAGGAACTCTTTAACATGGTGATTGTAAATTATTACAATTCTTAAAATGTGAAATTTGTACAAACAGAAATGGATTTACCCGATTTTACTATACAAAAAAAAAAATCTAAATAAACAAATAATAAAATAATATTAAAATAAAAAAAAATATTATAATAATTTTTTTTTTTTTTTTTTGTAAAATATGTGATCACATCTTTTATATGTAATATATTGAATTTTCCCAACACTTCAAAATTATAATGCATGCTTGTATATTGTTAAATTCACAGATGTCATCTTCCGTTATCACAGCATTAGAGGAACAGGAATGACAACTCACAGCAGATCGAAGTTTACCTCCACCAGCCTGTTCCAAGGTATGTTTCCTTTAATGGTGCCAATTTTCCCCCTGAATAAGAATTCAGGACTATGCAATCAGTCAAAGTCAGTTTTATTTTGTAAGCCCATCCAACACTTCGAAGCACAATGGCTAGCAAATGGTCATTTGTTAAGGATTCAAAGCCATGTTTAATATTTCATGGTGGATAATTAGCCTTAGAACTGAGCACAACAGACAGAAAATATGTGCCTTTAAACCATTCCATGTTAAATCAAGATTAAAAGTTAAACGCAATTACTTTTTTTCTATAATAATCGTCAGCGAAAGATATTATTTCTATCGGGTTATTCTAAGATTTTGACTTTAGGGGGCTTTGCACCAGATGAGATTCTGCAATCGACTGACCAAACAAGTATTATTATTTTAAATCAATGATCCAAGAGAGATCACATGATCAGAGTTTTTAAGCTGGGTGTACACTGTGCATTTCTTTTTCTTCTTCTGTCCTTTATTATTGTTTCTTGTCAGGTTGAATGATATGATCCCTTTGACAACAGCACAATATGTAGTATATCATAAGTCACAACTGACAGCACTGACCGGCCATATTACATCAATCATGTCACATTCTGATGTCCTCATTGAAAGCAAGCAATGTTTTACATTTATGCATTTTGCTCTCTCTCTCTCTCTCTCTCTCTGAGGAAGAAGAACAACAGGATTATAAAACATAAACAAGACCGTATCAAAGTAACAGCGTGTGTAACATGCACACACAAACAATAACCAACAACTAAAGACTGAACACAGAGGAACTAAATACACAAAGGTAACAAACTAAATGGTGTGCAAAGATTAGTGGAAGATTAGTGTCCATGGGAACAGACAAAGAAACATGTGACTGGTGATAACCAACTGAAAGTCCATGAAAGTGAAACTAAAGATGAGTCCACACACACACACACACACGTTGGGTTTTCATGTTTTATGGGGACTTTCCATAGACATAATGGTTTTTATACTGTATAAACTGTATATTTTATCCCCTTACACTACCCCTACCCCTAAACCTACCCATCATAGGACACATTCTGCATTTTTACATTTTCAAAAAACATCACTTAGTATGAATTATAAGCTGTTTTCCTCATGGATTTCGGATATTGCCATCTTTGTGGGGACATTTTGTCCCCATAACATAGGGTTTCCAGGCCACACACACACACACACACATATATATATATATATACCACTTTAAGCCAGTCGCATAAGACATTAAGACTGGTTTTGATTTCAGAGCATGCATTGCATCAGATCAGAATGTAGTTGTATTTTGTCTTGCTCTGCTGGCTGACTTGTTTTAAGCATAAGACCCAGGTTTAAACAATCTGTTTAATAGACCCTATTTTAAAAACTGATTTGAGTTTCAAACCGAAATCAACAACTGTAGAGTCACTACAATAACCGCTAGATTCTTACTCTTCACATTTAGAAACTCTCTATAAATAAGAACCACCAACCCTCCAATGTCACCTGCTATTTTTTGAGCCACTTGGAGTGTTAAATAATGCACACCGCAGGGAGGAAAACACATACACACTTGAGAATCTGCTGAGCATAGATTCCTTCACTTTAAATGTTGGCACTAAACCTTGAGCCTGTTAATGCATTACAGTGAACATTGGAGAAAAGTGGTAATTGACTATATAAAAGTCCATGCACAATACACTGCGGTTAGGTCACATGTTGTGGCTTCACTTTTTTGTCTACGAGTCTTTACAGCAGAAACTATCAGAAACTAACACCACCACAAACATACTGTGTACTGTGGTTCAAGTTTTTAATACTTTAGTGAAATATTTATCTAGTATATTAAATGTAAAAAATAATCTGTGAAAAGAGCAAATTAAAATAAACCATGTCAGGTGTGAACCTCATATCTCCATATTTCATATTTTTTCTTCTTCCATAAATCATTACTATTGGTCACTCTTTACATCTGTTTGACAAAACACGTATATCCAAAATTCTCCGAAATTCATTGGTCAAACCTCCATTTGAGCTTGATTTTGGTAAAATGTTAATAATATAATGACACATGAAAGTGTCTGACTATATATAAAGCCACAATATCAACTTCAAATCAAATAATCAATATCAAATAATCCTGTGTTTAATTGTTAAAATATTAAAACAAATACAGTGTTTTTTCCATTTCCTGAAAAGTAGTGTTTTTGGAGATATGAGGCTTCCACCTGACAGCGACAATATATATATATATATATCTCAAAACTTACTTTACTCATCAAAAATATAAACCGCAAGCTTGACAAGAAATACAACGTATTGTATGAAGAGAAAGTAAAATCAAGGTAAATATTACTCTGCGCCATTTCCAATCACACAGTATTTTTGTCAGATTATGAAAAAAGTATGAAAACATTATTTGTGTGTTTTTAGGATACATAAAATGGTAGCTGTGGAACTATCCAAGTCAATTTATTTCAATAAACAATTACAAATGTAATTTCCACTACAGTGAGTTTATTTAAAGAACTTTGTTAAACTCAAAATGTGGTAAGAAAAAAAAGATGTGTGTGTATGTCAACTGCTGGACATTGTTGGAAGACAAACTCTCTTAAAACACTGTTCATTCTCTTACTACATTATTTGTCCACAGGGTCCAAAGTATCTATAGTTGAAGAAACACACACAAATGCCTTGGACATAAATAACAAAACCTGCATGCAAACCCACAAAGAAAGTCAAAGTCATACTGATGCGTTTTCAGCAAATATGCACTAATATCACATGACATAAAAAGCTAAACCATTACATATTTTAAACACTGGAATTGTGCGCTTGTAGAAAATCGTAGGTAATGTGACAATTGCAATTCAATGAGGCTCATCAGACAGGCACAACCCTGCTATTGCACTACACCACAGAGCGCTGTTACCGAGTCTTATCACACATATTCAGGGGGAGCCACAATAGACCTATCACTATTCTTGGCCTCGGTGGGATGCCGGTGGAGCGTCTGCATATTCAGTCAAGTGCGTGAAGGTTCTTTCCACTGATCATGTACACCAAGTGGCTAATCTGGGGACACCGCTTTAAACTCTGAGCTCTGCCAAAGCAGCAAAGTTTTTCAGGATAATATATATATATATATAACCACCTGCATGACAAAGAGGCTTCTGCCTCCCCCGAACCAGCAGGAGGCAAACAAAGCAAGTCCCTCTGCACCGACTCTCCATTTGCAACACAGCGGGTGGGCTTCAGAAGACATTTTCAGGGCAGTTAGGCTGAAGCGTGGGCATGCCAGTGTCGATCACAAATACTTAACTGTAAAACATATACATTAGTGCTATCAATAACACATAATGCTCAAATTAGTGGCTAATCGCATACATGTCCAGTTTTTAGGCATTAGCATGCTCATTTGATTTTCTAAAGTTTTACTCAGTCCTGCTCACTTTAGATTATTTTTGAAATTCTGTATCTCAAAGTCTTGGCTACAAAAATGCTACATTAAAAATGTTCACTAATATTGCCCAGAAAAAAAATGGTTGAACAATTAAATACAAATAAACAATTAAAAAACAAATTTTATAATAATAAATATTCATAGTATGTTTACAATACACATGTCTATTAATTACAAATTATTAATTACAATATTATATAATGATGCATGCATACATAATATACGTGACCCTGGAGCACAAACCCAGTCGTGTGTCTCACGGGTATATTTGTGGCAATAGCCAACAATGCATTGTCTGGGTCAAAATTATCCATTTTTATTTTATGCCAAAAATCATTAGGATATTAAGATCATGTTCCATGAAGATATTTAGTAAATTTCCTATCGTAAATATGTCACATATGTATTATTAGTAGTAATATGCATTGCTAAGGACTTCATTTGGACAACTTTAAAGGAGATTTTCTCAATATTTCCATTTTTTTAGATTCCAGATTTTCAAATAGTTGTATCTCGGCCAAATGTTGTCCTAACAAATCCTTTTCAGATGATGTATAAATCAAAATTTAAAAAAATTGACTCTTATGACTGGTTAGTGGTCCAGAGTCACATAATAATGAAATAAAACTAAAAAGGGTCATAAACAGAACAAAAACCCTGCTATAGAAAACACGCATGTAATTGAATTTTTCGATGCCTGACTCGTAGACCTTGTGACGACTAGCCCCAGCCTTCCCTTCACGATGCATGATCACCAAGGCTGGACGATTATGGCCGATTAGGTGAAGGTTACAGGGCTTAGTCTTAAGTTGCATGCACCCAGAGCTCCCTCACTGGCACCCTTAAGCTACACCTGTGGCCAGTATGGAGTTAAAGCAGGTGCTGATGTGGTAAAAGGAATGCTCATTAAAAAAAAAAAAAAAAAACAAAGGCCGGAGGGTCTTTGCATGAGTCTATATATAGTGTTGGATCAAGCCAACAGGGCTTAGGGGACTGGTGGGATGAAAGAAGCAAGGACCTGCTAATGGAAGCACTAAGACCGAAACACAGACATGAAAATGTTTCTTTTTGCTCGTGATGAGAGGTGGATTTGCTAAGTCACTACAGACAGAGAAATCGACATGTGGTAAGACAGTCATTTTGCACAAATGGTCATTTTTGAGAATCATTTGAAGCGTACAATAAGCTGTGGCTCCTTGATGCTCTAACGGAGCAATATTGAAGTGCTTTACTCCTCTTCTAAGGTTATCACAGATACCTACAGTAAATGACTGTGAATAAATTGTATGATTATTGCATAGCATATCCTCTAAAACAAAATCATGCATTTTATTTGCTTCTGCAATTTCTGTGGTGTGACAGCAATACAACACACAACTGCTCAGTGATCCAAAGGAGAAAACTTCATGACTGGTGCCATATCTCTTTTCTTTTTAATATATTCTTGTCTGAAGTAGAAAATTTGAGGTAATTTTCCTAAATTGCTACTTCAGAAAAAAAAAATTAATCATTAAATCATTGTATGTTCATTTGGCAGACACTGATGGAATGTCAGTATTAGTGTTTTGATCACTTTAGCATCAAATGAAAAACACCGGGACGAAGCAGAAGGTGGAGAAACATCCTCAAATTGATAACAGACAATTTGTGCGCGGCAGTCATCTTAGAGTGCTCAACATCAGTAACGTGTTTCAAAGGATGCAGGCATCTAACTTGCATCTGTAGCTAATAGCATGTGAGAGTTTGCTAAAGCACATGAAATTGCTCCTGAGACTTTCTGATCTTTGGTTCAAAAAGAAGATTCTCTGCATATCCAAAAATACTTGAAATTAGCAAATACTTAGAAATGAATGGGGAAAATGACATGACATGCCAGACTGAAAAGCACTGCATGTCTTGTCACTTTGAAGCACTGATATTAGCTCTAATCCTCCCTTTGCTTCCTTCTCATTACGTTATTCCGTTTCTTTAAAGGTGCACTATGTAACTTTTCCGTCCGCTGGAGGTCGCCTATTCAAAACAAAGGCGTAGTTTGATGACGCCAAGTTTGAGCGGTTCCTTGGTTAAAATAGCAATTTTCTCATAATTTACAAATAGTTGGAAACATTTGGGATATTGTAAGTACTCAACTGAACAAAATATATAACACTGGCCTAGTGGTTTTTGAATATTTTACTGCAAAAATGTTACATAGTGCACCTTTAATTCGTCCTTTCGTTAAGTTTTGTTGTTATTCCCGTGCTTAGATTTGCCTTAGAATTATGCCTTCCTCTTCAGATCCACAATATATGTCTAATTATGATCCTTAATAATCACCAGTTCTTACAAATGGGCATTGTATGTTATTAAACATAGGAGTGTGATATGGCTTTATATCAGCATGGCTGCGGTTCGGCCGTAGGTAATCACAGCTAGTAACAAAGGAACACTGTTACTTATTATGTAAATACATACTAGCTATATGCACTATGGCAAAAAGCTTTTATTTTTACAAGTAATATCGCAGATTCATTTGCTTATGATAACTGTAACATTCTCAGTCTTGTTACTAACAATTGCCATGTGTTGTCCAATCATATTCCACTGGTACTGTAACTGACAGCAGCTGCTTAAAATAAATCTCACACACTGACTGGAAAATATTAGCTTGACATTTAGAAACCAGTGCTCTTGACAAACAGCCAAAGAGATGTCCATGATTCTCCCAAACAAAACAGACAGGCAAACAGACAATATGAATAGATATCCAACAGCAAATCTGTGTTTGCATGAGCCATACGTCAAACAGATGAGGAAAAAAACTGGTATAATCCAAATGGAACATACAGAGATGAAAACGGTATACACGCATCCCCTTACACTAAAATATAAGCTACAAACCTCTGCTGTAAGCAGCTTTAACCATTAGAGAAAGTGATAACACAAACAAATTCCATTTTTTTCTTTCCATTAATCAATTTCCTATGAAATAAAAAACATTAAGTTTTACTCTTTGTGACAAATAATCAAATTACCTGCTTTAGTTCCCCAGGTAATCAGAGCCTGCATTTCGCATCTCTAAACGACAACACAGTCTAGCATATTGGAGGAACTTGATTAATCACGACTGGAAAACTTGATTAATCATCCTTGATTATTCACAACTTCATCATTCAAAACAACGCACATAAGCTCGCTATAGTTCTTATCCATCATCCTCAAACTCATATTGTCTTTATATTTCACAGTAAATGGATAGTATGCAGAATAGAGGTGTGTTTGCCTCTGCACACACATAATCAAGATCTGAAATAAATGTAAAGAAATTGCTTTAGATTTAATGAAAACAAAACATATTTGGCAGGTGAAGCAATCAGCACAAGAAAAAGAAAAATAATAAAACATGTCCTGGTGTTAATAAAGCACGTCAGTCACTCAAACACTGTTTACGCCGTTGAGTGAAACAAGCCGCCGAACTCTCCACAGAAATATCACTGACAAGTGATGCTTCAATTCAGCATCCACTGTATACTCTACAATCTGGCCTTCATGTTAATTTGCGTCTGGGGCGCTGGGTGGCCAAGCAGAATGGCAATGCATTGTAACCCACATCTCAGCACAGTAGGAGAGTTTGTAGAGTTAAGACGTATCGCATTGCTAATTGCAGAAGAGCTCAAGCAGGGGGTATTATAACTGTAGATGAAATATTAGCCCACCTACCGTTGTTTACTGCAAACAATGGGTTCTCTCCAAAAAGTTAAAACAAGTTCCTGATGAGCATAGTTAGACATCAACTACCTCATTAACCAAGATTTCTGTGGCACTTCAAAAAAGCGCTTCCAGAAAAGTCTTCTGGTTCATCCACCTTCTGAATCTAGCTGACGGCTCGTTTAATTATGAGACTATGCATGCCTTCGGGGTCAGTTCCTCATCAGAAGTGCACATATAGATGGCAGCGCCATTACTGTCACAACCGCCTTCACACGTAATTGAATACACCTCCAAATCCACCTTTTCACTTGAAGTCTTAGGCAGAAATGAATCCAACCCCTTTTCTGTGATACCACCCCTTACTCAGTGCTTGAAGTAGAAAAAATTAAGTGCCAGAACCCCTCAAGGAAGGTTACAAATGCATAGTTCTGGTTTGAGCACTGGGGGGTTGGAGTGTGAACCATTTAACGGGGTCCCAGTGCATGCTCCCTCGTGAGGTTTATTTGCTTGTTTGTGCAAAAATGGTCCACACACGCAAAGTTGGTTGATAGCATTACTACAACAAAGTAGCCTATAGTTAACAATCACTTGTTTACAAAGTGCCATGGGAAGTCAAACTATCTTTACTTAAAATGTTCATACACTGAACGTGCTATCCTTCAGAATATCTGAATGCCAGGTTTTTCCTAATATCTGCATACAGCAAAGGAGGTAAGAAGTATGGTAGTGTGCTATTCCGAACTCTGTTCTCCCAACCAACGAGCAATGACAAGTCAATTCTTACGCTTTACCTAGTGGGACTCCCTCTTGCCGAGACTGCAGCGGTGCTCCTATATATGCAAATAATACGGAATGGCAGCACTGAGCCCTAAGTGCTACAGTAACCGACTCAATTAACCTAATATTTACTGGCCCTGTTCAGCAGAGGTGCCCACACACATCTTGTCTTTGACTTCTCAGGCAACTATTTTCAGCAAGAGCTAATGAAACAATTATGTAAGTGGGCAATTAAAAAACAAAGAACATTGGAACACTATAAGAGTGCAAAAGCTGACATGCACTTAGCACTACAGCCCCCCACGGAGAAGTGTGTTAAAAGACCATGAAATGCATTTAAAACGTCAGCTTTTCCCGGACAAAGAAGATTAACATTTAATGCGAATGCATTATCATATATAAAATGCTACAAATTAATTACCCAGTGAATGCAGCTATTTTTATAAGCTGAATTAAAAAAGGAATCACATTAAAAGCAAAACACAAATAAAGAGAAAGAGCGGCAGATCTGTAGGGACCATATCATTATCAATAGAGAGAACAGCATGTGGTATTGCAGTGAGTCCAATTCTCATGTTTAGTGTTTTAACTAAGGTTCAAAATTATTTTTTTGTACAATTTTCAGTAAAATTGATAAAGATTTGGGAGCAAAATGATTCAGACACTTTGAGCTGAGCATGTTTTGCTGAAGTGTTTGTTCTTTAATTGCTAATGCGACCTTTGACACCACAGACTGAACACAATGAAGCATTGCTTGGTCATTGGTTGACCTAAATTGGTATTATCTAATTGTGTTCTTAAATTTAACAGCTGATTGGTTGATTGTAATCCATTACATCCCTTTCTATTAAAGTTATCTGACATTATCACAGGGGTGCAAACTTGTCACCTTTCGGCGGAATTCGATCCGGTTTTCTATCACTTTTTTTGTGCTGCGTGGTCACGAAAACTTTTCATTTGCATGTGTTTCTAAGCATTGCAATGTAAAAACAAGTAAGCCTTTGAATGGCATTCAGCAGCGAAAGACGACTCATTTCTCCATTTGCGCGACTGTTTCTGACCGCAGTCAGAGACGCAGGCACATCCGCTTCTCACAGAGCGCGTGAGTTTTGAGTTATATTTGGCACTTTATTGACCTTGATTGGTTATATATACATATGTATGTGTCAAAAACTGAGAAAACTGAGAAAGAAAACGCAAGTGCTACAGTATAATGGACCCAGAGCCATGGAAAAACCCTTAAAGCGACAGTGTCTCATTTTCCTGCTGTCTGTCATTCATGTTAATCAAACAACAAAAGAGAGAAAATCTCTCACTGCTCTTGACTAAATATATATTTTATTTACACAATGAAGACTCTGCAGTGTTTTTATACATATGATTCATTTATACAGTGCATATAGCATTTATTATTTATTTGTTCTCCTGTAGTTTTGTAATTACTTTCTCATTCTTATTTCATCACTAACTGTTTACTTGTCTTCAGTGAGCGTGAGCGTGGGTTTTATTTATTTAGGCTAGTAGTTTTTTGTGATATTAACATTGGTGACAAGAATTGTGAAAAAAAATGTTGATATCATAAAATCCTTTTTAAAGCAAAAATAACTATATCATGGTAAATAGCCTATCGTTATCGTAGAAATATTATGATAAACTTTCAATATTTCAGTAATATGTCAAGCTTGGAACTGTTAATTAGCCTGACGTGGCCGAGTTGTTGGTGTTATTTTCACTACTAACATTACTATTATAAATGCAGATTTACTATCATAACCACAACATAATAAAAAAAAGCTTTTTTGTGTACTTTTTCACACACAAGATATTCTGTGATACTCTGGTTTAAAATTAACACCAACCTGTCAAATGCGTGTAAATGTGTTTTGTTTTGTTTTGTTTTTTTTGCTTTGTGTGTGTGTGTGTGGGGGGGGTCACCTTTTTCACCCCGTTTGTCATATTTTATTACCATTTTCTAAACTATAGCGAATAAACTGTGATAATGTGAGAAATGTTGAAGGTGTCTGAACAAATTTTGGTTTGACTGTGTATATACTATTTTAAAATATATAATATATATTGCAACAAAAAGATGCTGCACAACTGTTTCTTGAGCACCAAATCAGCATCTAAAGGCCCATTCACACTGCGCCGAGGGACGGCAGACACTTCATTGGGTTTTCTCGGATCAGTGTGTTCAGGGCCATTCGTGATTTTTCTTTTTTTTTTTTACTTTAATAACAATGCAATTAATGACTAATAAAAGTTGGTTTAAAACACTTTATTAAAGCCATTTTCCCATTTTCTGTGACCTAATCTAAAGTGGAAACTATTTATAGCTAATAAGCTGTTAACAAAGCATGACATTTTTTTTTTTACATGGGCTAATTAAATAGTAATAATTTGGTTAATTACAGTGACAATGAATAAAGAATACACTTTTTGTAAACAGCCAATTAATGTATTAACAATGTAGGGACTACAAAATATTAACTATGAATAAAGTAAATGATTTGTAAGTAGGGTGAATTCAGGGTGATTGGGGCACCATTGTGAAGACTTGAAAAAAGTGTCCCAATCACCCTGAATTCACCCTACTTTATACTTTATTGTAAGTGCTTTATACTTTGTCATAACTATAATAATCAAGCAAATTGAAAATGTGTCCCTTTCTACATGAGTAATTTTACATGTGGAAAAGCCTCGTATGTGACAAAGAGGCTCTTCACTGAAGTTCAACACTTCTAAAAGACTATGCTTCTGTTATTTAATAATTTACAGTTCTGCAGAAAACATTGTGGCCACTGTGCATGACCAATTAGTCCTGATGGCTGGGACTGTGGGGAAGTCAGAAACCATTTCATTGTTATAGCCTGAAATGTAGTAAAGTAAAAGAGCAGTACATTCAAGATTAGTACTTTCTTGTTGACTATGCATCAATCCTAATTAATCTTTAGATAATTGCATGAACATATAACCAGGTACACTAACCTAAAGGATTATTAGGAACACCTGTTCAATTTCTCATTAATGCAATTATCTAATCAACCAATCACATGGCAGTTGCTTCAATGCATTTAGGGGTGTGGTCCTGGTCAAGACAATCTCCTGAACTCCAAACTGAATGTCAGAATGGGAAAGAAAGGTGATTTAAGCAATTTTGAGCGTGGCATGGTTGTTGGTGCCAGACGGGCCGGTCTGAGTATTTCACAATCTGTTCAGTTACTGGGATTTTCACGCACAACCATTTCTAGAGTTTACAAAGAATGGTGTGAAAAGGGAAAAACATCCAGTATGCGGCAGTCCTGTGGGCGAAAATGCCTTGTTGATGCTAGAGGTCAGAGGAGAATGGGCCGACTGATTCAAGCTGATAGAAGAGCAACTTTGACTGAAATAACCACTCGTTACAACCGAGGTATGCAGCAAAGCATTTGTGAAGCCACAACACGCACAACCTTGAGGCGGATGGGCTACAACAGCAGAAGACCCCACCGGGTACCACTCATCTCCACTACAAATAGGAAAAAGAGGCTACAATTTGCACGAGCTCACCAAAATTGGACAGTTGAAGACTGGAAAAATGTTGCCTGGTCTGATGAGTCTCGATTTCTGTTGAGACATTCAGATGGTAGAGTCAGAATTTGGCGTAAACAGAATGAGAACATGGATCCATCATGCCTTGTTGCCACTGTGCAGGCTGGTGGTGGTGGTGTAATGGTGTGGGGGATGTTTTCTTGGCACACTTTAGGCCCCTTAGTGCCAATTGGGCATCGTTTAAATGCCACGGCCTACCTGAGCATTGTTTCTGACCATGTCCATCCCTTTATGACCACCATGTACCCATCCTCTGATGGCTACTTCCAGCAGGATAATGCACCATGTCACAAAGCTGATTTCTTGAACATGACAATTAGTTCACTGTACTAAAATGGCCCCCACAGTCACCAGATCTCAACCCAATAGAGCATCTTTGGGATGTGGTGGAGCGGGAGCTTCGTGCCCTGGATGTGCATCCCACAAATCTCCATCAACTGCAAGATGCTATCCTATCAATATGGGCCAACATTTCTAAAGAATGCTTTCAGCACCTTGTTGAATCAATGCCACGTAGAATTAAGGCAGTTCTGAAGGCGAAAGGGGGTCAAACACAGTATTAGTATGGTGTTCCTAATAATCCTTTAGGTGAGTGTATATCGCACATACTGACTGCTGCTAATAATTTGAATTAGTAATTATTCATCAAATTAATATCAAATAAAAAGTCTGATGCCATGAACTGCATGAATTCTATGGGAAAATGTCTGTTTCTGAAACCGTAATATCATGATCTCCCGTTTTGATGAGACAGCATGAGCTCCAGATTTAAGCAGTTCATTTTGTCTAATAAGGGCTCCAGATGTGAAGATAAGATTATCTTCTTTCCTCTATTATTGATGCAGTTCTGTGCCCAAGGACTCCTGGCAGGCCTAATGGTGAATAGAGGAGATTTCTCTCACAAAAAAATAGAATTAATGATTACATCCTAAAAATATCTGGAAAGAATCTGAACTATTTTAACACACATACACTGTTCAGAAATCTTCAAATATCAATAACCTTGAGTTCTATGAAAAACACGATTACAGCAAGGCTTCAGACACGTGCAATTAATGGTAATTAATTTCAAAATCATGCACAAGAGTAGAACGAAAGGTTAATTTTCTCAATGAATCACACAATTACCTTGCTATAGCGGCCCGGTCCTCGCTTTAGCACTGTGTTCCGGAAATTCCATCTATAAAGTTTCCAATAATGGTTAGTGGACCCAGTGGACATTTACGATTACTGAAATGTAACGTAAGCCAAATGCAAACAAACCTGAAATTCAGTTAAGTCATTTAGAGGAAGCATTCTGACTAAGTGATATACTACAGGCTAATTACTACTTCCTTATTTTTCAAATCAGACTCAGAAGTAAAATGGATGCACAAGCCACTGGAAAAACACCTGCTAAAGGATTAGTTCACTTCAAAATGAACATTTCCTGATAATTTACTCACCCGCATCTCATCCGTGATGTTTGTGTCATCAGTCGAAATGAAATTACGTTTTTTTAAAGGAAAAAATTCCAGGATTTTTCTCCACATTATGGACTTCAATGGCAACCAACGGTTGAAGGTCCAAATCAGTGCAGTTTCAGAGGAAGGGCTTCAGAGGCTCTGCACGATCCCAGAGGAATAGGGTCGGATCTAGACAAACCATCGGCCAAATAAACATTTATATACTTTTTAACCTCAAATGCCGTAGGTGGAAGTACCGACAGAGTGCCGAAAAAGGTTTCTATACTGTAGCTTGTGATTTAAAAATCCAAGAAAAAAAACTTTTAAATTCCACAAAGTACTAATTATTTGAAATACATATTTAATATTTTAAAATAGGGATATAAAAGGACATAATGAGAACAGCGTTCTCCAAGTCAAACCCAGGCATCAGTTGCTGTTCTCATAAAGCTCTCACAACCTTGCCAAACCCTTGCCACCTTTTCACACAGTTTGCGTACATCAGACTCTCTGGAGCATTCAGAGAAGAATGAATCTTGGATGAAGGACATGTAGAGAATGCAAATGTTCTGTCTGTGTTTCCCCTAAACTACAATTTCTCAGCTTTAGTTATGTAGACAGGTCGTCTGTCTTCCCCCTCAGGGGCTGTGTGATGACATCTGTCGCCACATATGGCGGCCAGAAAGAGTGTTTGTTTTTAAATCTAATGATAAGCACGACAGTGGGATCTATTATGTGGAGAAATGATAATGGTATTGCTGATCATATTTTCAGAAAACGTTTTATCCTATTAGAGTGCTTGTTGTGTGTTACGGTGGGAAAAATGCAAGAATGATGAAAAAAGGTTTCAAGTACCAAAGATGGCAGCTAGCATAAAATTGTTGAAGGAAAATAATCTATGTTTATGGAAAGGAGGAAACGCTTTTATGTGATAGAGGCTATTTTCTCTAACGCAGAACAGTCATCTAAAATGATTGCTTTACAGTGATGATAAACACTGTCTTTTGCGAGGTGTAAGTCTTTTGGCATATTTCCTTTTGCACTAGCACTAGGGTCTGAGTGCTCTAATGGCCTCGTCTACACAGATCTATAGCTGTATATTTAACCTCCTGACATACAGTGATCTCCTGCCAACGTGTATTTCAAAGATATTAGGGTATGCTTTCATAGTATTTATGACACCTACTACTTGCATTTGGTTCAATAATGGCTATTCAGGGCTTATTTGATCAGCAAAGGGAAATTTGATCACCAAAAACTTGTAGATCCAATTGATATTGGACATGCTGGTGCCCAGACCCCTAAAATGGATGGAATAATCTCTAAACCTCTTGTTTCCTAAAACATCAGCAAGCCCCTGGTCAAATTCTAACATTTGTCTATTTTATCTCTTTCCCCGCCATTAATGGAAATTTCCGTCATTTGGGAGACAACAATTCCCCGCCATTGATAGACTTTTTCCGGCTTTCTGTATTTTCACTGCTATACGGTAGGGGGCACATCTTCTGAAAGAGTACTGAATCTCCTGATCAAAACATTTGCAAAGAAGATGCAGAAACAAGCATTATCATATGTAATCATATGCATATTTAAAATAACGTGGTCTGCCAAATGTTTCTGAATGAAATGTCGACCCAGGACGAGCTATAGGACTGTGAAGCTTTAGGGGTTCATCTGTGTTTTGATCAGCGCTCTGAATCCCATCTGTATGTAGTCTTTAACAAAAACGCATTTTTCTCAGATTTTTGTTGCTTTTTTTATGAAACTTACCCACATTCAAGTGTTGATAAAAAAGAATGCATGAAGCTGAAACAGATTTTTTTGTTTAAAAGTAGAGTTCAGATATTCATACAACAATAAAAATATATATATATATATATATATATTTTTTTTTTTTCTAAGGGGCCATGACATTTTTGTGAAAATGATCAAAAACACTGGCAGTGGCTGGCAACTTTTTTAAAAAACAAAAAAATGCTGGCAGGGAATGAGTTAAAAATGCATTTTTCATTTGTTTCCTGTAAACAGAAACAATATGTACAGTACAAGAACAATATTGAGAATCAAGGTTTTATTATATATTCTGTTTGCAAGAGTATGAAAACAGTAATAACAAAACCAATAACAATGACAATAAAATGATATAATGAAATAAATGCAATATATAGAGTATATTGACAAAAGTATTGTGACACCCCTCCTAATCACTGATTCAGGTGTTCAATCACTTCATGGCCACAGGTGTATAAATCAAGCACTAGGCATGCAGACGCTTCTACAAACATTTGTGAAAGAATGGGTCGCTCTCAGGAGCTCAGTGAACTCAAGCGTGGTACCGTGATAGGTTGCCACCTGTGCAATAAGTGAAATTTTCTCACTACTAAATATTCCACACTCAACTGTTTATAGTGGGATTATAACAAAGTGGAGGCAATTGGGAACAACAACAACTCATAAAATCACAGAGCGGGGTCAGCGCATGCTGAGGGTCACAGTGCGCAGAAGTCGCCAACTTTCTGTAGAGTCAATAGCTACAGACCTCCAAACTTCGTGTGGCCTTAAGATGAGCTCAAGAACAGTGTGTAGAGAGCTTCATGGAATGGGTTTCCATGGCCGAGCAGCTCATCCAAGCCTTACATCACCAAGAGCAATGCAAAGCGTGGGATGCTGTGGGGTAAAGCACATCAGTGCCTGACCTCACAAATGCGCTTCTAGAATGGAATGGTCAAAAATTCCCATAAATTCCCACACTCCTAAACCTAAACCTTGTGGAAAGCCTTCCCAGAAGAGTCGAAGGTGTTATAGCTGCAAAGGGTGGGCCAACTCCATATTAAACCCTACGGATTAAGAATGGGATGTCATTGAAGTTCATGTACATGTAAAGGCAGGCGTCCCAAAACTTTTGGCAATATTGTGTATATATATGTATATGTGTGTGTATATATATTTTTTTTTTTTCTGATGGCTGTCAATGGAGAAAGATGGTTTTGGTTGCAGATGGTGTAGTTACAAATCAGTTACTAGCTACACAGACCATGTCTACTTTGACCCGCCCTCAAACACTGTATTTGTAGCTGAGGCCTGGAAGAGATCCGTTCATGTTGTTGATATGTTGAGAAGATGCTGTTTTCTGCACTGCCAAAGCAATCCACTTTGCATGCACTTACAAAGGATGAGGACTCAGTCTCGAATTGATACAGTAAAACCTACGGCATCATTACCGTTCCTATCACTGTGTCTATAAGTGCAGAGGAATCCTCCACCCTGACTTGCATTTATTACTGCTCACAGTGGCAGGCCATAACTTCCATGATGCAGCTTAATAAAACACTTCCCCCAACACTTGTGTTGCTTTACAGCATAGTTTGAGCCCTCCATCTGGGACTCGGCCACATGGCAAAGCCACCATCAGCCAATAATAAAAACCTTGAAAAAAAAAATATGAGGTGATGTAAATTTGTAGTGCTGCCTTTAGGGTCCGTCCATCAACCAGATGCGGAAGACAGAAAACAAAGTCAAGCGACTGCATTTGTACAGCATAAGCTATCTTTCCTTAGGGAAGCCTCCTGCAAAACTGCAAGGCTTATTTTGTTTTCATTACACCTTACACTCTATGTCTAGGGTTGGGAACCAGACTCTGTACTTTTAAGGGCACAGACCGAATTAGTCGTTACTACAGAGTGCCAAATTTCGGTACCTGAGAACGCATCTGGTGATATAGACTAGTGTCTGTAAATATTAAGCTGCAAAAAGACTGTTTAAAGACAAATCCTGCGTGTCCTGTTTGTTTCTATGTGAATTTAATTTACCACACACCCACTGAATTGCGCATAACAGAACATTTGTGGGAAATCTTTCCATAGAAATGAAATGAAAAAAATATTTGTATTAAAATGGTTGTTTTTATGAATTCAATTAATTAAGTAGCTAGTAGCTTACTATTTACTGGTAAATTTTACAGTAAACAAACATCACAGACAATGGCAGACAAGGCAGCTCTGGCATAATGTCAATAACACTTCTATAAAGGACTTACAGTTTCTGTACAGTTATTGAACACATGAGCACATCTTAAACACAACCGAATTTCAGGTACCGGTCTGTTCACATCTGTGGTTAACAACTGCTCAATAAATAAATCATTAAAATAATGCGTACAGGCTTAGTATTCCTCAATAGAAACAGATCAATGCCTTCAAAAAAGTCTTTGTATTATAAAGTCAAGATGTAAATGCATGGTGCCTTCAGGCAATACACAGCCTGACTGTACGTGTTGAAAATCTGCATGATTAGGTCGTGCCAAAAAAGCTCTTAAACCTTCAAATTCCCTTAAGCTTTGGAAAATGTGTAATGCTTCGTAAAAAACCCAAATTGTTTTCAAAGCGCTACCCTATCACATTATGGCACCGAACAAGAGGGAAGATATTTTCGTTTCTTTAGTTCTCTCATCAGTGTCTGAAGTTGAAAGCTAGCTGGCCGTAGCATCTAACAGTGTCACAGCTGTCAGGAGCGAGGTGTTTTAATTCTAAGGTTTAGGGGTTGAAAACATAAGGCTAGGCGTCAAGGCCACAGTCGATACGGTTCAAGCTTTCATCTGGCAATTAGCCGACTACTGGATTGACAGAGCATCTCGGCCTCACCTGGCTGTTCTTTCCCCTGAAGTTAACATGTCAGTCTCTCCTTCCCTGCTAATAACAGATGTTCACAGATGGCTAGTATGTGTGCTCTTCAATGTCAGACCCATTCGGTTAACCTCCGGTCAGAGCTGGGTTAAAGACAGATTTATCAAATGTTATTAAGACCTTCTGGTGTTGTTTACTTCGAGAAGGAAGAGACAGGACTGTCAACGGTTCCTTGCTTTTTCAACTTAACACTATTTGTACATTTCAATGCATTTCTCAGATATCAGAAACACATCCAGTCTTTTATGTATAAATTTGAACACTTTGAACCGAAGATCAACAGACTTAAAAGGATAGAAAGAAATACTGACATAATTTACTCATCCTCATGTTGTTCCAAACCCAACTTTTTTTTTTTATGTGAAAAATAAATAAATAATTCAATTACTGTCAAACAATTTTCAAGGCATTTTGTAGCATGAAAGTAGATGGAATGTCAAGCTCCAAAAAGGCATCATAGAATATAGTATAGTAGTCATACAAAGCCACACAATAACTTTGTATGAGGAACAGACTAAAATAGAGGTTATTCACTAAAAATAATGGCTTGAAAATCTATTGTATGTAAAGGAGCAGTTTGGACGTTTAGTGGAACAAAGAAAGTCAAACGGGTTTTTGAGACATAAGCGTGAGTAAATGATACCAGACTTTTTCATTTGTCTGTGACGATTCCTTGAAAATAATAATGTGTCAAAAAGAGGTGTAGGAAGCAGCAGTGTTCATAATTAACCTTGATTTTGTGCTTCTGAGCTGACAAATTACATAACTAAACTATTATAACGGTGTCAAAAAGCTGCCAATTGTCAAGGGGGTTTAGCAAGTAGTATTTTCTATTTTTCTTTTAGTGACAACCACTGAGCAAGTTTTCCATGAACCAGCGCAAGATAATGAAAGTAAAGCTTCTTTGTCTTATTGAAGTTCTCCGAATACTGTACCTCCCAAGGCGCCGCACTCTTTCAAACAAAGATATTGCATCATTGCCAAACCAGGCATTCGAAACTTTGTAAATGATAAAATCTTGACAGATCTGCAATAATCAAAGCATCATATCTGCAGCACTCTGCTCTGACATATTATCCTCCGTGTTGCAACCAGCTGTGAAAAATATGATTTGTAAATAAACCTGATCTAATTATAGACATTATTGCGAGGGCCTTGGGTGCCCAGCGAAACAACGCAGGGGTTATACCACGGAGAGCAGAGAGTCAACAGCTCAGCCATGCAGATGGAAAGGAAGAAAGGAGACTTTTATTAAATATTCTGCTCACAAACAACAGACCAAATTGAGCTGGGAGTGAGCCTACGCTTTCAAACAAAAGTATATCTCATGAACCAAATGAAAAACAATGACCTGACCTTCAAGAGCACTCGCTCACCTCAAATGGTCCAACCCTCTTTCTGACAGACAGTGACAGCAATTCTCCAAGGGCATGTTACCATCTCATTCTGACCTAGGGCAAAACTCTCGTCAACCATTTTGGGTTTTCTATTTGCTCGCTGCAGACTAGTGAAGGCTGGAACAGAGCACATGTTGGAAATGAAACATTTTGTCATTTGGTTTCAGGTAACAGAAATGCAATTTGTCACACTTCTGGAATGGCCTCACCCATTACAGATGTGCGTATTAAACAATCATATAAACAAGTCTTTAAGTCTGCCCTATGTAATGTGGTTACGCTCACATATCTAGTTATTCAATTTATTCCACACAATCATTTTAATGTGCTGCTCTAAGGCATTCGAGGTGAAGACAGACCGTCTGCTAAGCTGTCTGAATTCTCCTCTGAGTACATGACAGCACATTTATTATCCAATACAGCTGTACCCTGGTAAAACATTTCACCTTGCAATCTGATATTTACATAATGCATATATGCACAAATATAAAAATTGTGGAGTTGCAAACATATGCATACTAGGGGTGTAACTCACGGTTTGGTTTTAATCACGGTTCTCTGTTTCGGGGTTCAGGGAAATTAGTTGTTAGCTATATTCAACTGTCAAATAAAAATAAAGAAAATAAGAACATATAATCAAACTACAAGCAACGACACAAATACATACAATAGAGCAAAGATGCATATAAATAAACAGCGCTTTTCAGGTACAGAAATTGAAGTAACCAAATATAAAATAATAACATTGCATATTGTAATCTTCACTGTATAAATTAAATAAAGATTAATCATTGTTGAAGTTACAAAAGTTATTCAGTCAAGAGCAGTGAGTGATTTCTGTGTCATTTGTTGTTTGATGAACATTAAAAACACAGACAGCAGGAAAAGGCTTCTTTCCCTTTAAGAAATAATGCACGGAAAGAGTACATACTACACATGAACACGCGTCTTTCTCCACTGTTTACGTTTTACTTAAGACAAAACCAGCTATGTTTGCTAGGATTACTCACCAAGACGGGCATGTTGACATGTTTTGTGTGAATTTGTCTGTTCAAGCGCAAGACGTTAAAGAGAACTCAATGTTTGCGCACTATCTGTGACCATTCAGAGTGCACACACACACACAAATCTTCAAATAGTTATGAGGTTTTTTTTTGTTTTGTTTTTTCTCTCCCATTTTCCCAGATACTCTCGACTCAACAGGTAGAACATAGTGCTAGCCAAGGTCAATAGTTCAATACTCAGGGAACACACAGACCACATCCACACGAAGCCAGAGCTTTCCCTATCCAAAAAAAAATTCTGTCACTCACTCAGCTACACCTCCTGTCACTCACTCAGCCACGCCTCCTGTCACTCACTCAGCCACGCCTCCTGTCACTCACTCAGCCACACCTTGTCACTCACTCAGACGCGCTTCCTGTCACTCGCTCAGCCACGCCTCCTGTCACTCACTCAGAAGCGCTTCCTGTCATTCACTCAGCCACGCCTCCTGTCACTCACACAGACGCGCTTCCTGTCACTCGCTCAGACACGCTTCCTGTCACTCGCTCAGCCACGCCTTCTGTCACTCACTCAGAAGCGCTTCCTGTCATTCACTCAGACATGCCTCCTGTCACTCACTCAGACGCGCTTCCTGTCACTCGCTCAGACACGCTTCCTGTCACTCGCTTAGCCACGCCTCCTGTCACTCACTCAGCCGCGCTTCCTGTCACTCACTCAGTCACGCCTCCTGTCACTCACTCAGACGCGCTTCCTGTCACTCGCTCAGACACGCTTCCTGTCACTCGCTCAGCCACGCCTCCTGTCACTCACTCAGACGCGCTTCCTGTCACTCGCTCAGACACGCTTCCTGTCACTCGCTTAGCCACGCCTCCTGTCACTCACTCAGACATGCTTTCTGTCACTCGCTCAGCCACGCCTCCTGTCACTCACTCAGACGTGCTTCCTGTCACTCGCTCAGCCACGCCTCCTGTCAGTCTCTCAGACGCGTTTCCTGTCACTCGCTCAGCCATGCCTCCTGTCACTCACTCAGCCACGCCTCCTGTCACTCGCTCAGCCACGCCTCCTGTCACTCAGACGCGCTTCCTGTCACTCACTCAGCCACGCCTGTCACTCACTCAGACGCGCTTCCTGTCACTCGCTCAGCCATGCCTCCTGTCACTCGCTCAGCCACACCTTCTGTCACTCACTCAGACGCGCTTCCTGTCACTCACTCAGCTACGCCTCCTATCACTCACTCAGCCACGCCTCCTGTCACTCACTCAGCCATGCCTCCTGTCACTCACTCAGCCACACCTCCTGTCACTCACTCAGCCACGCTTCCTGTCACTCACTCAGTCACGCCTCCTGTCACTCACTCAGACGCGCTTCCTGTCACTCCCTCAGACGTGCTTTCTGTCACTCGCTCAGCCACGCCTCTTGCCACTCACTCAGACGCGCTTCCTGTCACTCACTCAGCCACGCCTCCTGTCACTCACTCAGACGCGCTTCCTGTCACTCGCTTAGCCACGCCTCCTGTCACTCACTCAGCCACGCCTCCTGTCACTCACTCAGACACGCTTCCTGTCACTCACTCAGTCACGTCTCCTGTCACTCCCTCAGACGTGCTTTCTGTCACTCGCTCAGCCACGCCTCTTGTCACTCACTCAGCCACGCCTCCTGTCACTCACTCAGCTACGCCTCCTGTCACTCACTCAGCCACGCCTCCTGTCACTCACTCAGCCACGCCTCCTGTCACTCACTCAGACGGCTTCCTGTCACTCGCTCAGCCACGCCTCCTGTCACTCACTCAGACGCGCTTCCTGTCACTCACTCAGCCACGCCTCCTGTCACTCACTCAGACGCTCTTCCTGTCACTCGCTTAGCCACGCCTCCTGTCACTCACTCAGACACGCTTCCTGTCACTCACTCAGTCACGTCTCCTGTCACTCCCTCAGACGCGTTTCCTGTCACTCACTCAGACGCTCTTCCTGTCACTCGCTTAGCCACGCCTCCTGTCACTTACTCAGCCACGCCTCCTGTCACTCGCTCAGCCACGCCTCCTGTCACTCACTCAGCGGCAGGCCAGGCACTCAGACCCTCTTGTTTTTGTTATGATATATGATATAATATTACTCAACTTTAGCATATTTGTCAGCTAAACATCATTCAGTGTTTCTCATTAATGACCCTGTGTCACCACATAATGAAATTATGTTAGGCTAAACATAGCCTAACATAAAAGGTCTCTAACGTTGTATTTTGCCAACAAACTAAAATCAAAAGTGTGATATGGCTTTGTGCCTTTATAAAACAGCAAAAGACAGTGATTTAATTAAGGCAGTCTGTTTGTGCTGCGTGTTTTGCTCACACAATCAGCTGGTGATCTGGTGTAAGTTTTCTCCAAAATAAAAGCTCACGGGTTTATCTCTTGCAAGTGAAGAAATAAGGATGAAAGGATTGTAATTTCCCTAAACTGTAGTGTAAAGTTAAATATACTGTAATAGGAATAATTATGAATCATTATTATATTATTGTAATAATAGTTTGGCATCTTAAAACACCAGTGTCAATGTAATGTAGACTGAGACTGTATATCATAACTAACCCTCTTTAATGTCCAGATACTCAATGTTTTTTCTTTGATCAGTTTGTACACTGTAAATGGGTTAAAGCTCTTAATTTTGAGCTCTCAAAGTGCACCAGATTGATGCATTTTACCTTAAAATGTACAAAATTTTCTTACAGGGAAGCATGCCCCCGAACCCCCCTAGAAGGACACAAGTCCACCCAACATAGTTTTACAAAATCCTGCGGGAAACACTGATCATTTTATGAACTTTACTCCAGCTCATGCTACAACAAAGTTCCTTTTAAGTTAGTAAAGCTGTTAACGGCAAATTAAAACGTCATCGGACAAACTAGATTTGGGCTAAGCCCTTAATGTTTACAATGTCTGGCTCCGCCCCTGTATACAGCTAAACGCATCTCTGTGTGTTTAAATGCATAAATGCAAGGAGTGTTGAGATACACTGTAGACTTTATAATCTTTGAAATATATCTTTATAAAAGCATTCTTCTTGGGGCATAAATCAGAAATCCGTAAATGCAATGTTTTTGTTGTTGTTGTTTTGCTTTGTTTGTTTGTTTTTTGAAGCATTTCTTCTTTTGTCGTGTTTTTGTTTGTTTTTTAATATAAGGCAAAGCCAACACACAGCACACCAGGAATCAACACAACTGTATATCATGTGGCTGAATGACCTCACCATACCATTGTGTTGCTGAAATGCCCATTACCTGCACCATAAGCCCTTCTATTCTATCTCAGCTCCTGTCATGACCAGACAAGTGCACCGTCTGTGTCATCTCATTAGCCCGGGCTCTCCACAAGTAGCAGTGCAGAGCAGTGGCAACAAAAAGTCAGAAATCTATATAGAATGTTTCTTTGGTCTGCTATCCAAGTGGTTGAAGTGGAAAGAGATGGAAATGGAGGCAAAGTGTAAAAAGTGTAGTATGTGGAAATATAGGCTCATATACTTTTTTAAGAGCGCAGGATCACTGTGAGAAAAGTATTAAATAAGCATATTTGAGGGTGTTCTCTTGGAAAGTGATAGAGGAGACACCTTGTTCCTGGTTTGGCATTAAACAGGGTCACTCCCACAGAGCCCAGAGCGTCACTCAAAAGTTCTTACTAAGCTCTTACTGGCACACTTTTCAATTACAGATACAGCTCATCTCATCATGTACAGCCGGTGAAATGTTCCATCAAAAATATGATGTACAGCTGTACTTCCCCAAGTGTCCTTACATGCCGTTCCCTCTTGTGTGAAGTTTCTAATCATTAAAGCACTGCTTTTGGCAGGTTAAAAGATAGATAGATAGTGCTTTAGCTTTTGAGCGAGAGATAGATAGTGCGATGGATGGATGGATGGGCGGATAGATAGAGCGGGCGGGCGGGCGGACGGACGGACGGATGGATAGAGCTTTAGATGGATGGATGGATGGATGGATGGACTGATGGATAGAGCTTTAGATGGATGGATGGATGGATGGATGGATGGATGGATAGATAGATAGAGCTTTAGATGGATGGATGGATGGATGAATGGATGGATGGATGGATGGATAGATAGATAGAGCTTTAGATGGATGGATGGATGAATGGATGGATGGACAGATAAGATAGATAGAGCTTTAGATGGATGGATAGATAGATAGATAGATAGATAGATAGATAGATAGATAGATAGATAGATGGATACTGTTATGGATGGATGGATGGATGGATAGAGCTTTGGATGGATGGATAGAGCTTTAGATGGATAGATAGATAGATAGATAGATAGATAGATAGATAGATAGAACTTTGGATGGACGGACGGACGGACGGACGGATAGATAGATAGATAGAGCTTTAGATGGATGGATGGATGGATGGATAGATGGACGGATGGATAGAGCTTTAGATGGATAGATGGATGGATGGATGGATGGATGGACGGATAGATAGATAGATAGATAGATAGATAGATAGATAGAGCTTTAGATGGATGGATGGATGGATGGATGGATGGATGGACAGACATATAGATAGAGCTTTGGATGGATGGATGGATGGATGGATGGACAGATAGATAGATAGAGCTTTAGATGGATGGATGGATGGACGGATAGATAGATAGATAGAGCTTTAGGTGGATGGATGGATGGATGGACAGATAGAGCTTTAGATGGATGGATGGATGGATGGATGGATGGATGGATGGATGGATGGATGGATGGATGAATGGATAGATAGATAGATGATAGTGTTATGGACGGATGGATGGATGGATGGATGGATGGATGGACAGATAGAGCTTTAGATGGATGGATGGATGGATGGATAGATAGAGCTATAGATGGATGGATGGATGGATGGATAGATAGATGGATAGTGTTATGGATGGATGGATGGATAGATAGAGCTATAGATGGATGGATGGATGGATGATAGATAGATGGATAGTGTTATGGATGGATGGATGGATAGATAGAGCTATAGATGGATGGATGGATGGATGGATGATGGATGGATAGATAGATGGGATAGTGTTATGGATGGATGGATGAATAGATAGATGGGATAGTGTTATGGATGGATGGATGAATAGATAGATGGGATAGTGTTATGGATGGATGATGGATGGATAGATAGATGGGATAGTGTTATGGATGGATGGATGAATAGATAGATGGGATAGTGTTATGGATGGATGGATGGACGGATAGATAGATAGAGCTTTAGATGGATGGATGGATAGATAGATGGATAGTGTTATGGATGGACGGACGGACGGACGGAAGTCTTTAGAAACACTTAAAAAACAATACAAAATCCTCTTATCAGTCGGTATCGAGTTTTGGTTCACAGATTCAATGTAAAAAAAAACACAATGTCAAGAAGAAAACCCTCTAATCTTTAGTCTCACTCTCTTATTTGAGGGAAATAAGAGAGGCTGTTCATTAGTAAGATTTTAGTCCAAGTTTATGCAAACGAGCTAACATAAGCAGCCCATTCTTCTTGATTGTCTCCTTGAAAACTGGGAAGTTTGCATAGTTTTTGACTTGAATAGCATTCATGGATTCTTCAAAGTTGTGTGAATAAGGGAAGGATGTCAAGGTCAACAAATTGAGAAGATGATGAACTGTGGCTCGTAAAGGCAAGGGAAGAAACACACTCAGCTCAAGCACCCAGTAAGAGGAGGTGGGAAGTGTCCATTAGAGATCCACGTGTGGGTCACTCTCCTCTTCTTCCACACTCGGTACATTTTATACTTCAAATCCACCCCTGACATAAGAGATCAATACAAGCAGAATAGATAGTTGGCTATATGCTGTTAGATGTTTTATAGGGTTCTTCATTGTTGTAAAGTCCCACAAGTAAAGCATGCACAATGAAGCTGGTATGCAGTCCAGACTACTATGAATGAATCCAGAAAAACAGATAAAAAGAGGGGCTAATTTTTTTTTTTTTTTCATCAATTATGCATTAAATGAATCAAAGGTGACATTTATATTACAGATTAAATCAGCTTTGCCATCACAGGAATACATTACATTGTAAAAAATATTATTTTTAATATTGATTATATATTTAATTATTTTTATTTAGTTATTTTAAATTCTAATACTATTCTTCTAAATTATCTATTCTATTCTCTATACTATTCTAATTCTAAAATGTTTCTTAAAGGATTAGTTCACTTCAAAATGAACATTTCCTGATATTTTCCTCACCCCCATCTCATCCAAGATGTTCATGTTTTTCTTTCTTCAATCGAAAAGAAATTACGTTTTTTGAGGAAAACATTCCAGGATTTTTCTCCACATTATGGACTTCAATGGCGAACAATGAAGGTCCAAATCAATGCAGTTTCAGAGGAAGGGCTTCAGAGGCTCTGCACGATCCCAGAGGAATAGGGTCAGATCTAGACAAACCATTGGCCAAATAAACATTTATACACTTTTTAACCTCAAATGCCGTAGGTGGAAGTACCGACCCAGTGCCGAAAATCTCCATCTCATGTTCTCCTCCAACTTTAAAATTGTACGACATCATTCTTTTACCTTTATTTTTGTAAAGGCCGTTTGATTTAGTCTTTGCACGTTCGTTTTAACACTGGGTCGATACTTCCACCTACGTCATGTGACCTTTCCGACGTGATGACGTCATATTCCGTGAAGAAGCACAACACCGAAGTCGAGCATTTGTGGTTAAAAAGTAATGTTTATTTTTGTTAAAAATGGCCGATGGTTTGTCTAGATAAGACCCTATTCCTCGTCTGGGATCGTGCAGAGCCTCTGAAGCCCTTCCTCTGAAACTGCATTGATTTGGACCTTCAAGTTGTAACTTAGTGCCCATTTACGTCAAAACCAGGCTAGTTGTAACTTGCGCACAGCTGGCGCAACAGGTGTCCTGACAGGAAAGCGATCCGTTCATTTATCGCTACACGTGAAAAGCACCCCGGGGGCATTATAGGGATCTGTTATGTTTAATCTATTAAGTTTTGCTATGTACGGTCTATGTCTTTTGAATTAAAGTGCGCAGTGAACTCCGTTGCCTTGAAACTCATGCTGGCGCCAGCTGTTCCTGCCTGCCAAAATGGCGTCGTAAACAGAATGGGTCATGTGACCTCCGGAGCTCTATAGTGTCCAAGTTCATCACATGATAAAAATCATTTTAAACATGACCACATAAAACACGGCTAACCAACTACAACAAAACAATTTCAAATCTATACTCATTCATCATAGATACATCCCTGTAAATTCCCATGCTTTGTGCATAAATTATTCACATAAGGCTTTTCCCCACGACAATTAAATATCAGTATCAAATAAAAAATGGTCCCAAACAGACATTGAAGAAAATGCAAGCTTTTCAGGATTGAAGGAGACAAATAAAAACAGAGGATTTCACACAGATCGAACAATCTCCTGATCCTGGCTAGACAGGGAATTCATTTGCTAGTCATTTCAGACACTTTTTCTTAAAACGGATATGGTTGGCTAACAGAAGTTATGTTGGATCTGCTGGAGATTTTAGAAACACAAGGGCTTTGACATTGAACTTTTTAACAAAGGCGGTCCATCAAGATTCACCTAGCAACCTCATTTTATTTTAAGTGCACAAAGGAGACTGACAATGAAAATCCCCTTGAAAAACCTGTAGAACTTTTTTTCATATAATAATGTCAAATGTGTCAAAGCTATAGTGAAGTGCATGCATTCATGTTGCAGCGCTGCTGCCTGCCTCTATAGAATGTCTTATAACTTAAAAGCCAAACTACAAAACAAATGTTTCTAGAATTATAACTACCAATGTGGGCAACTTAATTGACTATGTGCTCAATTTGATATGCAAACAAGCATGCATGCAACAAATCATTAGTTACCCTCCAGCTACGCTGCACATAACTGCTGAAAGGGTGCATCTATTTACCTTCTAAACCTACTGAAGTGATAGTGAAACCTGTGTAGAATATTAATAATTGTAGCCCCAGGTGCTAAACGAGTCATTATGAACAATAAAAGTTAAATGTAAGTAAATGCCACAGCCATAAACAGTAATTAAAATGCATCAAAACGAAAAGTATAGCAAAAGAGTCCTGAGGTCCAGTTAAAACTGAAAAAAAACGAAAACTTTGAAGTTTCACAATGTCTATTTTTCCCTGTTTGCTCAAAGAACGCTCTACAGGTAGCGACACGTGGCGTGTCATACATTATACCGGCAGCCTGTTAATGCAACTGCACTTTCCTTCAAATATAGTTTGCAGAAGCCAAGCTCACTCTGTTTGCTTGTCCTGTGCACGGCCCTGCTGACAACACGTGAGTGTGCATAAATATCTTCAATTCCTTTGCGAATACCTCAAGGTTTACTTTGAGTTCTCATATGCAGGCACTCGAAACACTGTGTCATCTCTGGGATGAGTGACAGATCAAAATTCTTCACCATATCTCCTGGATTTTATTCTTTAAAGGGATGTAGTTGACAGTCATCATGGACTATATTCTTATGAAAGCTATGAGAATGTAGTTTCTGTTGTTGAGGGAAATTAAAGGGACTGCTTTCACAGACAGGGTTTAGATTAAGCCAGGATTAGGCCTCAGTTCAATTAGGACATTTAAGTAGCTTTTATAAGCATGCATTAGAAAAAATCATCATCATGAGACAAAACAATGGCACTGACATACTTTAAAGGGGACATATCATGAAAATCTGACTTTTTCCGTGTTGAAGTGCTATAATCGGGTCCCTGGTGCATCTACCAACCCAGAAAATGTGAAAAAGGACAACCCAGTAACTTTGTTTTGGTAAGCCTTTCTCTGCAAGCATGTGAAAAAACGAGCCGTTAAGATTTCTCTCCCCTTCTGACGTAGGAAGGGGATCTATTATAATATTACCGCCCCTTAATCTGCACGTTTCCACCCACAACGCTGATGGACTGTTCTGTATTAGGATAGTTTCCGCCCTCAGTCAGTTGAACACTGTCCGGCATTTCCTCCACGCTCGAGCAGCTGTAGCCACAACAATGTCTCGTAAGCAGTGCAGGTGCATTGACTGAACGAGAGACAATTCAAGGCAAGCTAAAAAGTTGAAGCTCAAGTATGGATCAGTACCAACTATTCGTGATCCAGCTTACAGCCTCCGGAGCGATACTGGTCACAGCAGTAATGAAGTTATCTGAGTTGTTTTACGGATATAAAGTTTACCAGTTTATTAAGCACCCCTGAAAAGGCACAATGTCTGTATATATACATTTACTGTTAGTTGTAAGGAGTGTTTTGTGTAATTCGCTGTGTATGCTGATGATAATGCAAGGGAGAGAGCGAGGTTATGGGTAAGACTTTAATGCGCTCTGCTTGTGCTGTGTTTTATTCAGCTCGTACAGTGATTTTCTGGAGTGAAAACAGATGCTTCATCTTTTGTGTGATAAACATATAAACTTCATAAAACTCATCAGTAAAGTTTTGGCCATCTTTCAGACAGGGTCCGCTACAACAGGCTTGTGCTAATAGTGAATAAAAGCAAGATGGCAACATAAGTTAAACCCGTAATTAAACTAAACTATACCTGTTCTGTCTCCATGCAGCAGATATTCTCTGGTTCTGTAGGCATTATTGTCCTACTCCAGTTAGAACTGACATATTCTGTTGTTGTTGTTGCACGTCTATTGAAGCTCCGCCCTCTTCTTGAAAGGGGGAGCACTAGCTCATTTACATTTAAAGGGACATACACAAAAACTGTGTCAAGCGGCAACCTCCCCCAGTTTCTCTTGAAGTCAATACAGAAGTGACTTAAACTGCAATTCATTGAGTGGCCGCTAGAGACGGGTTCCAAAAGGGAGCAGAATCTCATTGAGCCCCATGTTAAAGTGCCCAACTTTACAGCAGGAAAAAACATGTACAGCCTGGTACAAATTGTGATTTTGGTCTATACAGCTAATTTTGCCCTTCATGACAACTGTGAGGGGGGTGAATGTCTTTTTATAACTCATCCGTTTAAATTATATTAAGCCTTAAAGTTCTGCATAATTAAGGGCGTGGCCACTTGAGTGACAGGTGACAGGCAACGGCCGACTTTACGCTCTTCAGAAACCTACATCACGAACACTACGTCTATATTTTTTTTACAGTCTATGGTTTTTATGGCAATTTTAACAGGCTATAAAACATGATCTGTGGGGTATTTTGGGCTAAAACTTCACATACACACTCTGGGGACATCAGAGACTTATTTTACATCTTGTAAAAAGAGGCATATAATGTCCCCTTTAAAAATGAAGTTGCTTTCAGTTAAAACACCTCAAACATGCATTTTAGTCTGGGACTAGCTTAAGCCTTGTCTGTGAAACCGGGGGTGAGATTTAAACAGCAGTGTAAAGTGTGAACTGTGATGGAAAGCCAAATCGGACATTATCAATTTGCTTGTTTTAAAATGTTTCTACTTTAATGTCTGTACGTACATGCTCAATCGTCCTCCCCTTGTTAAATACACAACAAGGGATTCCAAGTAATTACATTTTTCCAATTCTTATGATCCAGTCAAAACAAAGGCATTTCCTAAGACAACTATAATCGCACTGTGCAAAGACCATGGAGCTGTTTGTTACAAACAAAAAATTAACATATATCGATTGTGACAGAGATGGGACTCAAAGTCAACGTTTGCGGTTGTAAACTAAAAGATCATTTGCATTTGATTCTCTGCAGATGGAGTTGGGTAGAATTGCTGTTTCTCTCCTGAGGTGGAAGCGTAATGTCACCACTCTTCAAGGCATCCTTTAAGCACCAGCTCCTGTTGCCATGGAAACCATTCATTGCCACACAATCTTCCTGTGCTGTCTCGCAAAACCTTCCTCACAAACACACAGTAAATCTCGCCTCTAAATCCTGGATTTAACTGAGAGAGAGGGTCGAAACATGGATCATTATATCTTATTGTATTTGCTTTACTTCAGTACACCCCTATAGGAGAGGTCCGACAACATAAAATCGATTATAATCTCCTTTTTTCTTTATAAAAGTATAATAATATTAATACAGTTCAAAAGTTTAGAGGCAATACATTAAAAAAGAAATTCACGGTAAAGGCTTTTACAAAAAAACATTCTATTTCAAACAAATGTTGCTCTTTTGAACTTCCTATAGATCAAAGAATCCTGTAAAAGTTTTCCACAAAAATATTAAAACATTTCAACATTGATAATAATCATAAATGTTTCTTGAGCAGCAAATCATCATATTAGAATGATTTCTGGAGGATCACGTGACACTGAAGATACAGCGTTCACTGTAAACCCTAATGCTCAAAATTAACTTTTATGAGTACTTTCTTTTTCTCTCAAAACGGACACATTTTGTTTCATTGTTTTGAGTTTTATTAACTTGTTTCTTTTCATTTAGACAAACTTTAAATTGAACTGAAACTCAAAATGGAGATTAAATGCCAAAATTAAGTGTTATATTGTGGGGGGGGGTTTTGTGCAGGATTAACATTAATTGGGAGATTTAGTGTTGTTTGATGTTTTGCTATGTTAGTTTAGAAGAGTTTCTGTTATGTTGGGTTTTTTTGTCCATCATGTGACGAGTGGAGCATGAGCTTAGTTTGAGAACAGATATATGTTAAATGTATTATATTTCTGTCCTCATTCAGCGAGTGCTATGCTACCAGAGCATTGTGTAACCAATTAGCAAAGTGGCATTTATTGAATTAGCTAGTTAAAGCTAGTCAAGTTTCCAATGCTAAAAAAGTGAGATTACATGATATTTTTAAGTTAAACGCATGAATTAGCTTACTCAAATATTTCAAGTTCAGAGCAATTAAAATGTATGATTACAAAATAAAAATCTGCAAGTTCTGCTTACTCAAACTTTACATTTCTTAACTTTAAAAAAATTGAGGCAGTTTTGCCAACTTATTCGGGTTTACAGTGTTGCCATCACAGCAATAAATCACATTTTAAAATATAATATAATAAAAAAAAAAATTTTAATTGTACTAATATTTTACAATATTACTGTTTTACTGTATTTTTGACCAAATAAATGCAGCCTTGGTGAGCTTTCGTAAAAATGTAAAAAATTCCGGCAATGACATCATAATTCATGATGACATCACAAACTAACAAAATAAAAACCTGTGCTTCACAAAATAGTGATGACATAAGGATTAAGATGCTTCAATACATTCCCTAAATCAGGTATCAAGTGCAAATAGCGCGCCTTGTTGGCAAGTGCTATTTACACTAGCTCCGTCTAACAATGCCTGGTTGGGCCAAACAAGATTAAAAAAAAGACGAAGATATCTTAACGTTTTCAGTGGTGTAGTTGGTAGAGCGTAAGGCTCAAGGATCGAGATTTTGATGCAACCGGGTTCAAATCCGCCTTTTGCCGAGCTCGCTCTTCTCTCTTCTCTTAGCACGTAGCGGCAGGTGTCTGCACTCGTCTGAATGAAAACTACAATGCCTCTTCTATGTGTGACTCTTAGCCAAAAATCAATTAAATCGGAAAGCCAATCCCCATTGCCCACCCATCGCCTGCCCCTGGAAGTTATTAAATAGAGCAATAGTGGTCTGTGGTGTGTTCTCATTTAGAGAGCTAAGTAAATGTGTGTGTGCAAGTGTGTGTGTGTGTTTGTGAATGCATTTGTAGACTGTACCAATTACCCTAATGTATCCAATTAAAAATAGCTTGTTCAAAGACTAGTGGCATCTCTGTAAAGACTGCATTTATAATCAGGAAACAAGACCACAGAGCGAAGGGAGGGACGTGCAAACACCTTAGGCAACATTTATAACACCGACTTGAAATTACTCCCCATGATCATTCCAATCAATCTTATGCAAACAAAGAGCCTTTGGAGGAGGCAGAGGCTGAAGGAACAGAGGAGGCGATCGAGCAAGAGTGAGATTTATGAAGTAATGCTAGGTGCAGTCGGTTTGAAAGAAATGAAAAAGCACCAGTCCAATGTGAATTATTAAAGATAAAGGGACGCCAAAAAGAATATACGATGGTTTGCAATAGGGATGTCACAAGTACCGGTACTTTGGTACCAAGTCGGTACTGAAATTTGTGACGATACCAGCATTTCTGTTGTACAGAGTATATTCGGTACCCGCAGCTGCGTTCAGTCGCTTCCGTGTTTATCGAAGCGCAGGGCTCCAGACTGTAGCCGAATATATACTAGAGTCTGTGAACATTAAACCACAAAAGACTATTTCAATATTAATCCTGCATGTTCTGCATCTCTGTGTGAATGAATGGCGCAGACACACGGTTTCATTTGTCACACACACACACACACACACACACACACAGGACAGTCGCTATTTTTTTTGCCTCTGCCATGCAGTGTTCATTTTTATTTAGTTTTAGTCGTAGTCTTTTGACTAAAATGCCATTTAGTTTTAGTCATATTTTAGTCACTTGAATTGTTTTTAGGTTTAGTCTAGTTTTAGTCGACTAAAATCTAATGAGTTTACTTCAATTGCAATGCATTCATTGAGCATTTAAAGCATTACATAACCGACTGTTACTGACATTTTGACTAATTGTGTTTTTGGCCATTTAAAAATACATGAAATAGAGATCAATTCACTTTTTTGTTTGTTTTTTAAAAACAATTTTTATAATTTTGTATTTCTGTTTTAGTTAGTATATCAGGTTAAGCTAAAGATTCAAATAATTTTTTTTTATTTTATTTTAGTTAACATTTATTTAATTTCAAGTAATGAATATTTTTTAATGGTTTTAATTAACTATTATAACCCTGATACTTTATTGAATAATATATGTCAAATACGGTTCTTAGTCTTTCCTCCTGACTATGAATTAAATGGGAATGAAATTAAATACAGTTTATTGTGTAACCAAAAACGTATATATATATAATGCGTGTCTTTTAATTATAAACAAGCTCGAAATACACCGGGACTCTTATTTTGAAATGTCTGCACCGGCTCATTCAAGTTCAGATGAGGGAGATAAAACAACCGTCTAAACCATATTACCATATAAACATGGTAAAGTAAACACTGTCATTATTGATCAGCATTAGTTCATAAACATCACCTCTCATAAATGTGTGTTATTCACTGATTGAGCCGCTCTGAAGCGCTGTCGCGTGAGCCTGTAGAAGCTCAACAGCTCCGTGTTTTCCCGCCGTTAGATCCGCACGTGCGCATCTGTTACACAGGACATCAGTTCTGACCGGATCTCTAATCGACCCTCCCTAACATTTTCGTCTAGTTTTTATTCGTTGATGACATCTAAAACTGTTTTTTATTTAGTTATCATCTCGTTTTCGTCAGTGAAAAAAGGTTGTTGACGAAAACCGACGCAAATTATTCGTCAACGAAATTAACACTGCTGCCGTGTCACTATATGAGGACATGAATGCATGAACTTCATCTCCAGAGCCGCTCAGAGTCACTTCATGAGCATTACCGTTTCATTTGAGAAAAACTACCGTCATATCATAAACACACAGAAACTCAAAGCTCGTCTCGGCAACTCGTCAAAATAAAAGTTTGGTTTAACTTTAAGAAATTGACAGAAATATATTAGGCTACTGTTGTACAGCAGATTTAGCTGCGTCTCAATGTAATAATAATACTAACACTAATAATAATAATTATTTAAATGATTTAAATAAAATAGTTCCAAATATTTTTTCAAATATTTAAATAAAATAGTTCTAAAATAGAACCGTAAAATGTTAATGGTATTGGTACTGACTACTGGAATTTTGTATCGTGACATCCCTAGTTTGCAAACAGGTTCCCCCTGTCAGCCATTGGACAGAAACAAATAGTGCAGTGCCAGATCAGGCTTACTTCACTGCATATGTACGTATTCTGGGACCCTCATTGAGTTTGGTCAGTTTATAAGCGAACAGATGAAGCTAAAACTTGAGACTGGTTCAAACATTAAATCCAATATATTCATAATAAAAAGTTACAATAACGATTGAAAAAAAAAAGCTTCCCAGTTTTTTTAAAACCCTATAAAATTCTATTTTGGCCTATATAAGGACCAGCAGGTTTCTGCAGAGCCGGCGCATGCTATTTTTGAGTGTTTAAAGCGCTGAGCTTATTTGAATTCTGTAGTCTAAGTATTAAAATCCTGACTACTAAGAACTTTGAGCTATGGAATATGCAGTCACATCCAAACATTGTTAACAAACTGAAATCTGGTTAGCTCTGCATGCTGACACTATCTTTTAGACTCTGAGGATTTCTAGTTATAAATATGCAGGTCCTCATGCATTCAAATATCATTGTACGCAGATCAAACTCTGCTAATCCCAGGTGTAACCTTTCATAACTTTGCAAGAGTATGTGAGCATAAATTAAATCACAAATTAATTATATATAACAGGTTTTCTGCAGGTATATTTAAGACCTTTTCAAGACCAATAAAAAAAAAATTAAGGAATAAATTGAAGGGAAAATACATTAATGTTCTTTAAGTGTAAATGTATATGAAGCACACAATGAGTTTTATAAGCAACACTTCAAAGTTTGAAAATACATTTTCCAACAGATCTCCTTGATTTTACAAAAAAATAGCATAAAGTTTGAGATAAGAAATCTTGTGAAAGTGATTTTATGATTAAAACGGGAACAAATCAATCTTATTGAAATATAAGTCATTTTCATACCAAATGACATATTTGTTCTTGTTTTAAGCATAAACTCACTTCATTGTTCAACTTCTGAGAAAACAAGATTAATTAATTTTGTTAAAGATTAACAAAATTAATTTCTTCATTTTGCATGTCATTAAATGTGTCTTTATTTAAGGACGTTTTGAATTTGTGCTGAAAAACAAAAATCCGGAAGAAGAACATCATTTTCTGCAGTGCATGCAATTAAATTTAGGGAAATCTACTTTATTTATTTTTTTATAGTTTATTCTCTTTTCATTTTTCTGGACTGTGCTTTAATGTTTAATTACATTTGACTGACTCTCGTTCATCTTCTGAACACAAATGAAGATATTTGTAATGAAATGGAAAGATTTCTGTCCCTCCATTGACAGTCTAAGCAACTTCCACTGACGAAATTAGGGCGAGGAAATTATGACAGAACTTTCATTTTTGGGTGAACTGTCCCTTTAAGTGTTCTGACCTACTTTTGATTTATTCATCCAAACATCCCTGACATTCGGCATTATACAGTACATTCCATTTATATGAATGGTCCACGTTTCATAGGGTCCTAATTTAACTTTCTAATCAAATCCAAGACATTTTAAGGCCTTAAATTGTGGAAGGTCAAATTAAGACTTTTTTAAGACCTGTGGAAACCCTCATATAAAGTACAATAAATATTGTAATTAGAATATGTGTGTATCATTAATGTATTTTTTTTTTATATGCACCAATAAATGCCATATATTGTACCTTTAAAGTCACTACTGAGCAAAATACCCTCTTCTTTTTAAAAAAAGATCTACCTTCTCACCATGCTTACTTTTTTTCCAGACATCCCTAAAGTGAGAAACAACATGACATCTTTGACAATGCTATGGCAGTGCCAAATAAACAGTCAACCCCAGCACAAATGTCAGACCTGTTCTATGACAGCCACAGACACTTCACACTACATATCTGATTGGCTGGAAATGACTTACACAACTGTCCACTCGTCGCTTCTCTTTACAGCTCAGCGTGAGACATGCATATAGTGTTCAGCACCACGGACAGCGGCCAGTGTACAGCTGAAAACACAGTGTTCCCCACACAACATTCAGCTCTTTAAATTACAGTTAAAGCAATCAAAGTGTCTAAAGTGTCTAAAAACACTGCAAGAATTGGGAAGGTCAAGAGACCTATATAGGGTGAACTATAAAAGTTCATTTTCCAAGTCATCTCAATGGCAAAAATTGTCCCACTCACCCTGAATTCACCATATAGTAACAGTTAAGGATCCAATTCTCACTATTAACTAGTAGCTTATTATCATGCATATTATAAAGCACATATTAATGCATTATTCTGCATCCTTAATCCTACCGAATGCCTAAACTTAACAACTACCTTACTAGCAGTAATTAGGAGTTTATTAAGGCAAATGTCATAGTTACTAGTTAGTTAATAGTGAGAATTGGACCATAAGCTAAAGTGTGACCACAGATATTTATAAATACACATTCATTTCTTTCTTTCTTTCTTTCTTTCTTTCTAAAAAAAAGGCCAGACAAGGTGTACTTATACTGGACCCACAAAAACATTGCATATACATAAATATACCCCATTTGACACACACACACACACACACAGAGAGAGTGAGAGAAACATTATGTATTTCTATTTAGTTGCTCTTTTAATTTAATCTAATTACCACAATAAATGTATGCACAAAAACCTACCAACCTTTTTTTTTTTTTTAAGTTAAAGTGCAATAATTGTGGAAATGAAACGTACTCAGTTCAGTGTCAACTCGTGCACGTAACTGCACACATCGTGTTTGACACAAAGGCACACAGTTTAGTGACATGTTGTGTATTTAAACTACTATTGCTTCTTGTTTACAGCAGACAAGTATGGAATATCAAAGTTTTTCAACTTTGTTTATATTATATCAAAGGCACTGACTTACAGATGTGGAGGCAAAATGTTGTCCTGTGCTGTTGCAAACATTAATACAACACTGGAGGATGAGACATTTGTGTAAAGGTTCTTTTGAGACAAACGATAGATCTATCTATCTATCTGGAAATGAATCAAATCATACATTTGTGTTGTTTGCTTTTTTCTAAGAGTTCACACAAACTTCACACAACTTTACACATGGGACTGCCCCACGACTGTAACCCAGTGACCACTTACAGCTGTGTGTTCATCATTAAAACATCTGTGTGCATATGTGTCACCCTGCCAAACGAGCATCGTGCCTCCTATATATTATTCCGGACGAAGAACATACAGAACGGACCAGGAGTTTCTGGACTAGGCCTGCGACTGATATTTATATTTATAAAGCACAATAGTTGACACAATCAAGCATATGTATTTAATAAGATGTTCAATTGATTATAAATGACGGCACTCACCCAATACAAAGTACGGGAGCTCGGTATTTTCCAAGTCGTCAACAACGACTATCTCTCCGGGAAAATCGTTCCTGACGGAGAATAGCAGCTTGGGCTCGGAGGCCGACGGGCTGTGCATGATGCTCAGGTCGTTCTCTCGCAAAAACGGCAAAGCGGATACCGTAACGCTTTTCATTTTGCACTCCATGTCTTGAGACTGATCTTCTTCGCCGTTCAGACATTTCACACCAGCGGAGCTGAAGATGGCAGTCCAGAGAACGCCGATGAGCAGACCGGAGTGTGGTGGCAGCATCTCGCCGGAGACGGTGGTCAGGCTGCGGCACACGGAGCTGGAGGAGGAGGAGGAGGAGGAGGACCGCGGATGCGCTGGCAACACACTAATCTAGCTGTTTGCGTGAAAATGCACGATAAAGGCAGGGTTTAAGATTCAGATATTCTCCATCCAACGGCTACATATTCTTGTTGTCATCATAACACGACTCGGTTTAGTGATGACAGCGCGAGAGGCGGAACAGCGCAGCAACGGAGCCCGTTATTGGGCTTCTCCACCTCAAGCCATTAAAAACGATTTTTTTCTTTTGTTCCTGTGGATAACCATTAGCAAGAGCTACATATAATAGTCCACCTTTAAAACTGCTTTTCCCCATTTAAATCCTCGAGTTTGTTGTTTAAGGCAATAGAGTAGTAGATTTCACCATACTTCCCCATTTGATTGATTACATTAAGCATTCTTTGCATTACACGTTTTCTGAAATGTTTAAATATGCAAATGAGTTATCTAAAGAAATATGCACTAATTTGCATACATTACATTGAATGAAGTTCAAAATTCTTGTTTTGTTTTTTTTTTGACATATTAGAATTTAAGGTTTTTACAGAGGGGAGATTGGAAATCTCTTTTTATCAAATGTATAAAATCAGGCCAATTATATACATATATACAGTACTGTGCAAAAGTCTTAGGCACTTTTAAGTCTTTTAAGCCAGTTATTTATATATTTTACTGTAGTGTGTCAGTAGGAAATATCAGTTTACATTTCCAAACATTCATTTTGCAATTAATTATTTATTTTTTTTATGCAGAAGTCGTCTGACAGCAGCCGGTGTGATCTGATCTCACCATCATCGAGTCTGTCTGTGATTACATGAAGAAACAGAAACAACTGAGACAGACTAAATCCAGAAGAACTGAGGCAGCGTCTCCCAGACACTTGAGGAATCCTTCCTGCAAAACTACAGCACTGGGAAAAGTTCAGGCACTTGTCAGAATGCTTTAAAGTGAGAATGCTGTCAAAAATAATAACATAAATAGCTTTTATTTATGAATTAACTTCTATTAACTAAATCAAATGGATATTTGGGGTGACCACCCTTTGCGTTTAAAACGGCTTTTGTCGCCGGCATCTGTTCCTACACCTATTCATGGAGTTCTGCAGGAAGGATTCCTCAAGTGTCTGGGAGACGTCGCCTCAGTTCTTCTGGATTTAGTCTGTCTCAGTTGTTTCTGTTTCTTCATGTAATCACAGACAGACTCGATGATGGTGAGATCAGATCAGACCGGCTGCTGTCAGACTTCTTGTGCATAAAAAAAAAAAAAAAATCTCACTGGATTATTACAATTAATTGCAAAATGAATGTTTGGAAATGTAAACTGATATTTCCTACTGACACACTACAGTAAAAGATATAAATAACTGGCTTAAAAACGTGCCTAAGACTTGTGCACAGTACTGTATATATATATATATATATGAACAAACCCCTCTGTAAAAACCTTCAGAATATAGATAGGAATAAAACTGTAAAGTTTGGTGTTGGAACTGAAGTTAGAGATTTCTGTCTCAGTGCAGGAGAAAAAAACTCATTTTGAGAAAACGGCCTTTAAAGATATGTATTGTTATTTAAATCTACAGGTGCAAATGCATAAATGCAGATGCACAGATGCATAAAAAATAAAATAAAAACTGTTTTTGCCTGTAGTGTCTCGCCTTAATCAAGTCAAATACACTCTCCTTTTCTTCTGTTTTGAACTTAACACTATTCTATATGTAACTAAACATTTCCGTGCTAGTTTATAGGAAACATTTGTTGCATAATTTTATAATTTATACTCTGATGTACATTAAACATGAAATAGCTAAAACGAGTTTATAGGCTAGATAAATGTCATGGATGTAAAGAAAAAAAAAGTTAACCTGCCACAGTAAAAATCTCCCTATTGAGAAAAAATAAATAAAAATCAGTCTAGTCAGGTTTGCTGCTCTGGCTTTTAGGGGCTGACTTTTTAGCTGGTCAGACCATCTCAAACCATCTGAACCACATACCTTACCATATAAAATGAAATATATATTAGATTTAGCAGGATATTAAATGAAATTTTGCTCTAAAATAACGTATGCTCTAATTGCTATAAAATTTGGGGGTTTTGAAGTAAGGAAATATGAATACATGGTGTCAGCATTAGACCACCAAGTATAAAATGTCAAACTATGTTTACAAATAGTATATACCGTATATACAACAGTAACAGGCATTCATAGAAGTACAATTTAAATAATAATGATATAATATTCATATATTTTTTATTAGTTGAAATGGATACAGTTATACTTTATCGTAAACTGAAAATAAATGCAAAATATGAGCGTCAGTAGAGAATGTGAGTGTAAGTTTTATAGTTCACTGACCACTGAGGAAAGAGGAACAGAACTGAAGCCAACGGCAGCTGCAAGCTCTGGGTAAAAAAGAGAGGAAAGAAAGAAGCAGTGCAGTCTGCCCCAAAGAATGATCTCCCTGTGTAATCTTGAGCTTATTCCAGCACTGAAGCAAGGCTTTAGCAAAGTGTGAAGCACTTTTGTGATGAAAGGGCACAGTACTCATTTCAGCTTTGACCTGCTCAATAATTGAACTTTGAGGGTGGTGGGGGGAGAGAGGGGTACTGACACACTTGTGGTCCCATTGCTGTGATATCCTCTCTTTTAGGGTTCTTTCTGCAACACTCGCTAAGCTATTACTGCTTGTGGTTTACACGTAGCAAAGGCGACTTGACGACTGAGGCATAGTGAACTGTCAAAATAGCATAATCACATTATTCTGCTATTTGTCTTAAATGTTTAAAAAGAGCAATGGCACTCAAATTCAATCACATGATATAATAGTAACGCTTTAAAGAAGATGAAGATAACACAATGTTTAATAGAACTATCCCAAATCCACAGGCAACATGAGAAACAGCGTGCAGACACGAACAATACCGGACACTAAACTGAAAACAAATACACAGATCAATTAAAACGACGAACAGCTGTGATGAGTGGAGTTAGTGTCCATGGTGAAAGATTGTGGCAGGAAAATAGAACAAAGGAAGACATGTGACTAATGAAAACAAACTGAATGTCCAAGAACTCAACAAACTGAACATAACTGTGACATAACGCCCCCTCCGAGTAGGCGTGACCTCGCCGTAAAAAGAACAAAATCAACAGATGCGAGAGGGAGGGTGGAGGCTTTGGAGGCGGGCGAGGAGCTGGAGAAGGGCAGGCAGAAACAGGCAGGCAGGCAGGCAGAGATGGAGGGAGCATCCATGGGGGCGATGATGGGAGGAGTGGCCAGATGGTACAAACTCAGAGCACAGTGATGACAACAGCCCATGGCGGCGTCGACGGAGGGAGGGGCCAAGGAGTAGGCGTGGTCGACGACCTCCACGGGACGACCGACAGAGACGGAGCCGATCTCAGGGGATCCAAGACGATGATGGAGAGCGGATGGGATCGAGTGACGCCGCTAGCACTGGAGGCCTGGGCAGAGACAAACACTCTAGGTGACTTCAGAGCTCCGACGCCTGAAGTGGAGCCAAAGTGACCGAGGACCAAGGCCAGTCCAGAGGGGACAGAGGATCCCACTGGAGGTTCAAAAGTCTGTGACGCATTAGGTGACGACTGACCAAGAGGGTGACGACTGACCAAGGGGGAGCCGACTGGACGAGGGAACCTGGTGTAGCTTCACGGTCGAGGATCTCTGATGGAGCCAAGAGTGGGAGGAGCCAAGGTGAAGCCAATGAGTCGAGGTGGAGCCGAGGGTAGGAGGAGCCACGGTGGAGCCGACAGGTCAAAGAGCTGAGGTGGAATAAGAGGATCAGAGGCCGGAGGCTGAGCCGAAGGATCCACTTGATCTGGCAAGGCTGGTGAGTGCAGGCTCTGAGGCTTCACCGTACTGCAGAGTAACTCAGGGTAAGATGAAGGGCTGTAGGAGAACAGCTGAGGCAGGGCTGGAGGACTGGCAGTGCTAGATAGTGGAGGTGGGAGAGGGAGGTTGGGTGGCTGGGACAACTAATAACAGATCACAGTTTATGAATGATGGAGATTCAGTCTCTATGCTGGCTGAAACTAGCGATGAAGAAGAAAGTGAACGTGGATCAGGGTGGGGAAGTGTGGGAGGTAGTGTTACAGTGTCCCAGTCTATTAGCCAGTCCTCCCCAGTCGATCTCCACCAAAATTCTCACCGGGACAGCAGACTCACATGGGAACTTCAGCTCCGGGGTTGTCACAGGCTCCATGCTAGCTCCATGGGGCTTAAGCGTCGTCGTCTCCATGGTGCAGGGTGTAGGTGGGCTGTGCTCTGGGTCTGATTGCGAGACGTCTGTGAGGTGTGGCTTGATGAGGCTATTGTTATCCTCCATCCACTGTGAACGCACATCCGATCGTCCACAGTGCGAAGTTGATGTAACTACTAGTGATGTTACATATGACACTGAAGCTTCAAAGCATGTATCGAGTATGCAGCACAATTTCACATGAAGCTCCTTTTCGGAGCGTGTATTGTTCAAACATCAAACAACCCTGTTGGTATTATTATAATTATTACATTTAATGTATTGCCACATTTTAATGTGTGAATTATATTATCAGAAAACTCAACATTTAGCATTGTCAGGCTTTTATTTGTGCTTAATAGATAAAACAACGGCGCTGCGCACTCGGGTTTATGGCTGCTATAAATTGGACCTGCCACAAGATGGCACTGTTTTCGACACTCCTGATGCTTCAAATCTTTTTCCGAAACAATTTAATTTGATCACCGCGGGGCATGACGAAGCAGAGATCTTCTTCCAAACCATGAGCGTCACTAGGCCCTTTTTGGGGGTTTCAGCCCCTATACTTCAGCCCAGCCCCCCTAAAAAATATGTGATTAACTCCCCTTTAAAACATATGAAACTGGCGGGAGGCTTCGACTTCGTCCCGTCTTTTAGTCTGCGTTAATCAGTGTGTTCTTCAATCTGCAGCGGCACTGAGCAGAATGCACATCAGAAGCAGAGGTGTGTGCATTCATCTGAGCCTCATTGGTCTGTCACCACTCGTCAATGCCAAAATAATTGAGAAAACCAATCAAATCAGAGTAGGCGGGATTTGTTAACACAGAAGGGCGGAGCACGAATTTTAGCAGTGCGACTCGACGACAAGTGCGAGATATGCAAGTAGCTAAACTAAACATTTTATATATAACAGCTGCTTCTTTAAGTCAGAAATGTTAAGCAAAAGACAAAAATATTCAGGCAAATTAATAAACTTTTGTCTAATTTCGCCATTTTGAATTGAAAATAGGCCTACGTAATGTAATTAACGAACAAGAAATATTAACAAAGCCGTTTTCATCAAATTAAGATTAATAATAAGATTATTATTAATAATGAATTAATAATAATAAGATTAATAATGAATGTGTACTTATTGCAAATTAGTTTAATTTCATTTGTAGCCTTCAGTTAATAAAGTTTCAGCCTGTATTGGCATAAAATTAGTAATGAAGGTTTGCATATTAGGAATTACTTTAATAAACTTAGTTACCTAGCTTTCCTGGTAGCCTTCAGTAAATTACCGTGTCTATGAAAATGATTCATAAAACATAAATATCAGTTAACCATATGTTTACTTTCTTCACTGAAGAAAATGGAAAAACTATATCAGTCAAAGCTCAGCTTTAGGAGGGGAAGAGACAGGGCAAGATAAAAACAAAGAGATAAGAAGAAAGACAAATAATCTACTGCCCACTGATATGGTTTTTAAGCTATTGTTATATAACATCTTAAAATGCACATATGTAGAGCTTAGAAATCAATTTTCTCGGGGGAGCATGCCCCCGAACCCCCATAACTCACATTTGGGATCTCAGTGATTAGAAAACCCTGCCTACATTCCTGGGTATGATTAAGGGAAGTACAATATGATCATGCAGAATAAGGCATTAATATTTGCTTTTTAAGTAATAAATAACAGCCAATATCCTAGTAATATGCATGCTAAGCTACTAGCTGATAGTGAGAATTGGACCCTAAACTAAAGTGTTACCATTTTTCTTCATACCCTCACTGAAAATGAAAATCCCAGAATCGCCCCTTGTCCAAACCACACTGAAATCCCTCCATCAGACAGACGTCGTCGCAGGTGGCTTGATGGCAGATGTTAAGGAACTCCTCCACATAACGCTCCAGAAGCAATCTCAATTGCTTTTCTTCTTATTTTGGATCCAGTATTCTGTAACGCTCAGGTTCGATGAAGATGAAGATGAAACAATGGCAACATGTGAAACAGCACGCAGACACAAACAATACCAGACACTGAACTGAAATAAAGCAGGAACTTAAATACACAGATGATTAACTAAAACGACAAACAGCTGTGATGAGTGGAGTTAGTGTCCATGGTGACAGATTGTGGTGGGAAAATAGAATAAAGGAAGACATGTGACTGATGAAGAGAAACTGAATGTCCATGGATATACCCACACGTATATACAATTTTATATATACTTTTTTTTTTTTATATATATATATATATACACTCACCTAAAGGATTATTAGGAACACCTGTTCAATTTCTCATTAATGCAATTATCTAATCAACCAATCACATGGCAGTTGCTTCAATGCATTTAGGGGTGTGGTCCTGAACTCCAAACTGAATGTCAGAATGGGAAAGAAAGGTGATTTAAGCAATTTTGAGCGTGGCATGGTTGTTGGTGCCAGACGGGCCGGTCTGAGTATTTCACAATCTGCTCAGTTACTGGGATTTTCACGCACAACCATTTCTAGAGTTTACAAAGAATGGTGTGAAAAGGGAAAAACATCCAGTATGCGGCAGTCCTGTGGGCGAAAATGCCTTGTTGATGCTAGAGGTCAGAGGAGAATGGGCCGACTGATTCAAGCTGATAGAAGAGCAACTTTGACTGAAATAACCACTCGTTACAACCGAGGTATGCAGCAAAGCATTTGTGAAGCCACAACACGCACAACCTTGAGGCGGATGGGCTACAACAGCAGAAGACCCCACCGGGTACCACTCATCTCCACTACAAATAGGAAAAAGAGGCTACAATTTGCACAAGCTCACCAAAATTGGACAGTTGAAGACTGGAAAAATGTTGCCTGGCCTGATATGTCTCGATTTCTGTTGAGACATTCAGACGGTAGAGTCAGAATTTGGCGTAAACAGAATGAGAACATAAATCCATTATGCCTTGTTGCCACTGTGCAGGCTGGTGGTGGTGGTGTAATGGTGTGGGGGATGTTTTCTTGGCACACTTTAGGCCCCTTAGTGCCAATTGGGCATCGTTTAAATGCCACGGCCTACCTGAGCATTGTTTCTGACCATGTCCATCCCTTTATGACCACCATGTACCCATCCTCTGATGGCTACTTCCAGCAGGATAATGCACCATGTCACAAAGCTCCAATCATTTCAAATTGGTTTCTTGAACATGACAATGAGTTCACTGTACTAAAATGGCCCCCACAGTCACCAGATCTCAACCCAATAGAGCATCTTTGGGATGTGGTGGAACGGGAGCTTCGTGCCCTGGATGTGCATCCCACAAATCTCCATCAACTGCAAGATGCTATCCTATCAATATGGGCCAACATTTCTAAAGAATGCTTTCAGCACCTTGTTGAATCAATGCCACGTAGAATTAAGGCAGTTCTGAAGGTGAAAGAGGGTCAAACACAGTATTAGTATGGTGTTCCTAATAATCCTTTAGGTGAGTGTATATAATAAATAATGATATTACAATTATTTTTATTATTATGAATAATCTTGTAAATTATGCTCTCTCTGTTTGTTTAGATTAGATGGATAAGTGAGTTCCAGTTTTAGCTGAGAAATGCACAGCATGTTTTATCAGCATGTTCTGAGGAATCTAACTAGACATGACACAAATTCTTGTCCCTTTCCTGGCATTGGCGGCAAATGTGTACACAGATGACTGGAATGCCTCCATGAGTGGAAGTACACTCCTATCTTTAAAAACGTACAAAAAGACAAATACTGTCCAGATTGTTACTCTGAATAGACCAGGCTCTGTTACGGCAAATACATACAGTTTTAGGTATAACACCATAACACCACATAATGCCTGCAATCCAGTTAATATTGAATCTTAGCAAGCCACTCTAAATTATTCCTAAACTGCTCCAGGAATTAGCAACCAAGACATATTTTTAAAAAGTGACACCTTTTCATAATGCTAGTTGCTTAAATCTTAAATCTAAAATCGCACTGGTGTGTCAGTCTCATCTTATTATTACATTCAAAAATGTAAAATTAAACAAATCCTTTAAATGTAACGGTATCACTTTAAACAGGCTGGCCTAAATTCGTTTAGGCTTTAAAATAAATATTGTTTGAGGGCTAATGAATGGCACTATAATTTATTGAAGATTATTAAATACCATTCGATTTAAAGGATTTGTTGTGGAAATAACCTAAAGTACGTGTTGATAATGTTTGTAAACATTTAGTTTTTACTGGTATTTTACATAATTTTTTTATTAATAATAAAATGCGACTGACACACACACACGATTTATGTGGGGTTTTTATTTCTGTCGTTTTAACGAGAAAAATATGTCGTTTTAACGACATAACATCTCATTATTACGAGAAAAGATGTCGTTGTAACGACACAACATCACGTTATTACGACATAATTGAGTGGAAAAAATAATATGTATGTGGCAGCAATGCGTCACCGTACTGTGGTTTATGATAGCGGCCGTGGCAAATACTGTAAAAATCATGTTCTGTGCTGAAGGGAAGATACCACATTATACTGTTATATATATCACTGGAGACAATAGAGTTCAGGAACATGAAAAACAAAATTTTTTACTAGAACAGGATACCATGAATTACGCCTTCAAAAGATAATAGCCTCTTTGAGAAATCTGTTATGCATTGGCAGCTTCTGTATTCTGCATTTGTTTGCATTCGTACTGTCGGCCCTTGTGATAGCCATGGCAACCTCATGCAAGCCAGTTGTCAAATTTAGAAAAGGAAAATCCACACACAATTTTTCCACATGTTTTCTGTAGGCTTAACAGTAGACTGTATTTGACATGACAAATTATCACTCAGGGATTTGCAACCTTAGGATATCCAGCATTTTGTTCTCATGCTTAATAAAATGTCCTTGCATTTTTAAAATGGTGTGAAGCAGGGATTAGACATAAGCTTCTTTTCTAAGAACAAATCATACTCTACATCACGATGTATAACAGCACACCGTGTCCACATATATGCAGATTCTTATAAAATGCCAAATACAAGCTTCTCATAGGTTGTCGAGGCACGTACATGATATCACACATCCTCAAATTTCTTTAAAAAGTTCACAAAGGAAGACACTGGAACTTCATAAACGTGTGCTGGCCATTTCTCAAGTGTTTCCCGCTGAGTTAAACAGCTCACAAAACGATCAAATGAAACAGTATGACTGCACTTTAATAGAGGACAGACAACTGTTCTGAAAAATAGCACTAATCGAGAAAGATTATGCTCAAGTATTGTTGAAAAAGATTAGATTTAGCAATCTCTAAATAATTCTCACATATTAAAATCATTAGTATACCCTTGTATGCCCAGTGGCTCTTATGCTTAAGCCTTTAAACTATATGTTCACATGAATTATCTTCCTTAAAGTACATTTCTGCTAAAAGATGTTCTACTACAGACAGCATACTCTGAAAGGCAGATTTATTTTATTTACTGTAGGTGTCTTTCCAGCCATGCGTGAGCAGTAATACAGGCCAGATGTTTGACAAAATGAGAGACTTTCCTCCCCTCATGTACAAGGTGTTAGCCCTTAACCAATTAGCTGGAGAAAAACACAAAGCTCTGCATAAGATTGTGCTGAGACAGCACACACCGGGAACTATCGAGGTGTTGTAAAATTCAAGAGGTGAAGAGATTCGCAATTGCTGTTCCAGGATTGGCTGTTTGTACTGTGTTATAAAAGCAAAAATATTTGGGTTTCATTTTATACAGATATCTGTATTTTTGAGTGTCATTACGCATACGTGTGACTGTTTAGATATCCTATAAATTCAGACGCAAATATCCAACTTTTTTTTTTTTTTCATATAAGCTTAGACTATATTTCAGCACAGACACTTGCAATACAATTCTTGATCTACAAGTTGTATAATTTTATTTGGATGGATGGATGGATGGATGGATGGGTAGACATTTTTTTTATTAAACAGTGGTTTATTGAACAAATTGTGTCTGTCCTTAAGTTAATTCAATTATAACTAAAAGTTTCTTACAGATATAAAAAAGATCTCTGCTAATGCTGTAACGTGTAAACTATATAGGGAGCCCTTACTTGCACTTACTATAATATTAAATGTTAACAACAGAGCCCAAACTATTAGCCTAAATTCAGTTGCTATTTATTTTGAGATATAATAAATCAACACTCAGATAACACATTGTATGCAAACATGTAAACTTCACATAAGGCAGTTTTTGCATTAACTTCTAAATCTAATTATAAAATGATGTTTTTACTCCAATGCGTTGTTGAAATATAATCATTTATACAAGTTTTAGCTGAAAATAGCCCACAGATCATTTTTATAGCATGTTAAAATGGTCACTTTTTGAGGGTGTGCAAAAACGTGCCGTTTTTGTGTCCCTTTAAATGCAAATGAGCTGCTGCTCATGGGGCGGAGCTTCAAGAGCTGGTGTTACATTTACATTTACATTTATTTAGCAGATGCTTTTATCCAAAGCGACTTACAACTGAGGAGTACAGGAAGCGATCCGTCATGAAGAGGCGAAGAAACGTAAAAAGTGCCTTAAATACTACGTTTTGGACATTACTCAGAGTAGCCTAAGCTAGAATAGGGAGGGAATAGAGAAAAATAGAGGCAAATGAATTAGATTTTTTAAATTATTTTTTTTATGTTAAGATTAAGTGCTCACGGAAGAGATGAGTTTTTAGCTGTCTTTTGGAGGTGGGAAGATCGTTCCACCAGCCGGGAATGGTGAATGAAAAAGTTCTGGAGAGGGATTGCATGCCTCTCTGTGATGGTAACACAAGCCGCCGCTCCTGTTAGCCGCTCTGATTACCTCATGCAGACAGGTAATGAAACTGTTCAGCCTTTTGTGTTCAAACCGGAGTCGGACAATGATGGACAGACTCAAGAAGAAGTGACAACATGTGGAATGAGACAGGACGTTTCTGAATGGATAGTTGATGAATTTATGTAGCTGATGTGGAGTTAACTATCTACAAGTCATTGATTAGCATATTCTGTCATGATAATCTATAAATTCTCAACCTGGCCTTTGTTGCGTGTTCCCGGGGGCAGGGTTTATGTAAATTTCAGGGTTAGTGATGTCATTAACCCGGGAGGAAGCATGTGTAGTCTCTACCAGCCGTTTGTTGTAGTCCTTAACACCTTAACTGTCACCCCCCCTTTTTGAGAATTGACATGAAAATGCACTATCCAAACTTAACTCATCTTGCAGTTGATGGAGATTTGTGGGATGCACATCCAGGGCACGAAGCTCCCGTTCCACCACATCCCAAAGATGCTCTATTGGGTTGAGATCTGGTGACTGTGGGGGCCATTTTAGTACAGTGAACTCATTGTCATGTTCAAGAAACCAATTTGAAATGATTGGAGCTTTGTGACATGGTGCATTATCCTGCTGGAAGTAGCCATCAGAGGATGGGTACATGGTGGTCATAAAGGGATGGACATGGTCAGAAACAATGCTCAGGTAGGCCGTGGCATTTAAACAATGCCCAATTGGCACTAAGGGGCCTAAAGTGTGCCAAGAAAACATCCCCCACACCATTACACCACCACCACCAGCCTGCACAGTGGCAACAAGGCATGATGGATTCATGTTCTCATTCTGTTTACGCCAAATTCTGACTCTACCATCTGAATGTCTCAACAGAAATCGAGACTCATCAGACCAGGCAACATTTTTCCAGTCTTCAACTGTCCAAATTTGGTGAGCTCGTGCAAATTGTAGCCTCTTTTTCCAATTTGTAGTGGAGATGAGTGGTACCCGGTGGGGTCTTCTGCTGTTGTAGCCCATCCGCCTCAAGGTTGTGCGTGTTGTGGCTTCACAAATGCTTTTCTGCATACCTCGGTTGTAACGAGTGGTTATTTCAGTCAAAGTCGCTCTTCTATCAGCTTGAATCTGTCGGCCCATTCTCCTCTGACCTCTAGCATCAACAAGGCATTTTCGCCCACAGGACTGCCGCATACTGGATGTTTTTCCCTTTTCACACCATTCTTTGTAAACTCTAGAAATGGTTGTGCGTGAAAATCCCAGTAACTGAGCAGATTGTGAAATACTCAGACCGGCCCGTCTGGCACCAACAACCATGCCACGCTCAAAATTGCTTAAATCACCTTTCTTTCCCATTCTGACATTCAGTTTGGAGTTCAGGAGATTGTCTTGAACAGGACCACACCCCTAAATGCATTGAAGCAACTGCCATGTGATTGGTTGATTAGATAATTGCATTAATGAGAAATTGAACAGGTGTTCCTAATAATCCTTTAGGTGAGTGTATATTACAAATATATTTTTTTTTACTCTAAAATTACTATAAAATGAAAGCCATGTCTAACCAAGTTGTGTTCCAAATTTGAAGTTGATATCATAAAAATGTAAGTTCCCATGAGATTTTGTTTAGGCGCTGTACCAAAAATAGCCACCTGGTGTCATCCACATTCCATTGATTCATTTTCCTTTAACAAATTACTAAATTTCTGTCCAAATATAATTTCCATCACAAACCGCTGATATGTGTTTTGTCAAGATTAGAAACGATTTTAATAATAAAGTAAAATAAATTTTGTAATATGAAACATGACACCACCCACTAGGGGAGGAGCCCGCTAGAAGAATTTAGAGTACCGTTTCCATGGTAACTCAACGTCCGATTTCAAAACGATTTTCACAGGATGAATTTTGAGATCGTAAGCTTTCGAATGATACCTAATTTATGATAATTACTAAAATATATGATACGAAAAAAAGGCGATCAAAAAAAGAGCGCCAGGCGTCCTGCCAGCGGGATAGTGACAGTTAAGTTTAAAAAGGGATTTCTTTAAAAGAAAATATCTCCCTTTGCATTGAACTTCGAGGATCGTAACTTTGCAGATGTTGTTTATGCTCAAACAGCAACATTACACACTAACTGAAGTTTAAAATGTGAAATCATAATCAACCACCCCTTTAAACACACATTAAATATCCAGACATCACTAACAGGTTCAGTAGAATGTAATGAATATATAGGCTAATATAGTGCATATATTCAGTGAAAGAGTTGATTTCTCTAGTGAACTAACAGCTGTGGACACTGAATGTGATGCTACGTGACATTGTTCTCAAGCTGTTTTATTGACGTCTTTCCGCCGTTGAAACACGATTACATATGATATGATGTGTTTCAGTAAGTTGTAATGTATCCTCAACATACCTTCTGATGTTCATTCATGTTTATTCTTTGACTATGACTTTAACTGTTAAAGATTGCGTTCGGTACACACGTGCACCGTACCGGAAGTCCTGTACCGAAACGGTTCTGTACGAATATGTGTATCGTTACATCCCTAATAGATAGATAGATTTGATATGTCCAAAGTCACAGTCACAGAAGATCATGTGATTGGCATGGACTGCAAGCAGACAGACTTTCTGACTTCAGAACAAATACACAGTTCAGGCAATTCTGACATTTTGTATGCTAGCATAAAAAACGTCATTCTGTAGTGTAATGTTATTTGATTCAAAATGATGATGAAAATATTATTACTCGACTCATACGCTGGTAAACAACAACAGTTTGCTCATGGGTTAACAAGAGATTTGGAATTAGATTTATTCCCAATGAGTCAAAGCAATGGCCGCCCTGACATATGCTGATCGCATCCATTCAGGTTTTCTGTAAATGCTACAGATCAGTGTTATGACATTAGCACAATTAGATTACTCCACATTCATCTTTCAAATGTTCAACAAACATCATTTATCATCTATGAATCTGTGAAGTAACGCTCAGCCAAACAAGTCTTGATGCAAGAGAGGCAAAAAAAGAGAGAAAAGACATCAGGAGGTCTCGTCCAGACTGACTGTGGACGTCCGCCAGGTTTCTCTCCAGAGATTGTGCCCTCTGAGTGTTTTTTATATGTCAATGTCACAAGACAAATAGTGACGGGGAGTATCTGCCCCCTCACCCCCAAAGATGAATCACTCTTGTTGTCCAGTTTGCCAGTCTGGGCCCTGATCTCACTGGCAAACGCTGCCATGGATTGACCTTCTACTCAAGGTAATGATTACCCCCTTGAGCATGCGGCAGCTGGCAAGGTAATGCATTGTTGGCACGTAAAAGTGATGCTGCAAGAAGCAGAAGGAGATCAGGAGACTCGTGTACCCTAGAGTTTGACCATCTGTGGCCTATTGGTCGTCATTAAGGTTTCTAATTTGGGACGACTGGGGAATAAACCAAACCAGGGCTGAAAATGTCATTACCTGACTCCTGGTGAGGTATCCTCCCATATTTACATATTTATACACCTTAATTGTCTTTGCCTCACTGCCGTGACATTGAAGCGGTGGAAACCGGACCAGTTCTATTCCAGGTATCACATTTGATGAAAAGCCAGTGCCATTAATGTGATAATATAACCCTGTACGCTGAGACGGACCATTGCGCTTCAAACAGAAAGGAGTTAACGTTGTAGAATATTATTGCGACTGTTGTTTTGAAGGCCCGGTCACGTTAACGATCTCTTAATTAGAGCTTTGTTCAGACTGTACCTGAGCATTGTTTCTGACCATGTCCATCCCTTTATGCCCACCATGTACCCATCCTCTGATGGCTACTTCCAGCAGGATAATGCACCATGTCACAAAGCTCGAATCATTTCAAATTGGTTTCTTGAACATGACAATGAGTTCACTGTACTAAAATGGCCCCCACAGTCACCAGATCTCAACCCAATAGAGCATCTTTGGGATGTGGTGGAACGGGAGCTTCGTGCCCTGGATGTGCATCCCACAAATCTCCATCAACTGCAAGATGCTATCCTATCAATATGGGCCAACATTTCTAAAGAATGCTTTCAGCACCTTGTTGAATCAATGCCACGTAGAATTAAGGCAGTTCTGAAGGCGAAAGGGGGTCAAACACAGTATTAGTATGGTGTTCCTAATAATCCTTTAGGTGAGTGTATATAAAACATTTGTTTGACCAGCCGCAACAGCAGCACATTGCAAAATTATTTATTTACCACCAACTCTCTTTGCAGAAAACACAATCCTTGCTCCCTGTGTCTCCCCAACCATTTCCTCCTCCATAATCTTTTTTTTCCTTTTTCTAATTTTCGCTGCAAATCAGTGCAGACATTTTGGATTGCAAACTTTCTGCAGTCTATAAATTTTAATGACAATTCATCTTGTGGCAAGAACTCCGGTCTGACGCACGTGTGATCTCGCGTTGTTTCCTTGTCACATCTCGCATGTGTTTTCTTGTGCATCCAGTTGACGGCGGTTCTTCCTCTTGTAAAGTCATGTGGTGTGAAACCTCCTGTCACCGATCCATCGGAGTGAACACAGCAGACACTGAATGATACCCCAGATAGTCATGCAGTGTGGAAAGAGCAGTGATCCGACGAGTTTGAAAATCATGCCCTGTGAACTCAGCATAAGCATCAGGCAAAGGCATGAATTTGTTTGATTATCAGTTACACCTGTTGTTCAATTGGTTGATTTGCTTGTTCTGTCTATTTAAAGGGATAGTTCACCCAAAAGTGAATTATTTACTCACCCTCAAGCAATGTTCCCTCTAATGCTGCGTTTACACTGAACGCGAAATGAGCGTCAAATCTGTGTCTATCGCGTCTAGTTGGACGCTTGAACATTTTGAATCCATTCGCGCATCCAAACCACACACCACAAGAGTAGGGCAAACTCAAAACACCTCCGTAACACACGTCAGTTTAAATAGATGTGTGTGTGGGTTGGGTTTCAGGGATGTTTCGATAACTATAAAAGAGTTCATATGTTCCCTTGAACATATTTAGCTATTAGATCTATTTTTTAAACAATATAATACATCAGTTTAAATACTTAAATTAATTTTGATATTATATTATAGGCTATTATACTTATATTATAGTGTAAGTATAATAAAGAATTGATCTCACAAGGGGACTGTTTAGGGAGCCTTGCTATTAAAAGTTTGAAAACCCCTGATATAGAAAATCTTGGAAATTCATCAGCAATAAACAAACATTTAATTTTGATGGTTTAATGCTGCCTGTCGCCAATAATTGACTGTACAAAAACACATTAAAAACCATCTCAGTGTAACTTATTATAAAAAATTTAACTGTCCTGGGGGAGATTTTAATTGTATTTCTAAAGAAGACAAAATCTCAGTCAACCTAAAATGTGCATAATTTAGTGACTTCTAAATTAACTGCTTTTTAAATGATTTAATATATCACTAAGTTACATCAAGGGTTAAAAAAAAATACAAAAAAAGTGGCACATTAAAGTTAAATGAAACCACTTTTTGTGTGTGTTTACGTACGCTGTACAGGTCTGGTATAAAGAGTGTTTTTGCTCAGGTGACCAAAATGTCCGCCTAATAGAGAAAAGTTTTTCTCAGCAAGAAAAGAAATTAGAGCGAATATTGCCCTCAAGTTGTTTGTATGAAAACATATATTAATATGGAAGTCAGCGTGGCCCATCAACTGTTTGATTACCGCCATTCTTCACAATATCTTCCTTTGTGTTCAGCAGAAGAAAGAAATTCATACAGATTAGGAGCAACTTTAGGGTGAGTAAATGATGACAGAATTTACATTTTTGGGTGAACTGTCCCTTTAAGCCTTGTTTTTTTGTTCTGTTCTTTGTCAGTTCTCGTTGTGAGATTATGGTTGTTCTGTTCCTGTATTTTGAGTTTTGTTTAATAAATATATTGATACTGCTGCAAATAGATTCTTTTCCTCGTGTTTGTGCAACCATTTGTGACAGTCCCAAACTTTTGAACGGTAGTGTATATTTATTTCTAGGGAATTTATGAGCATGGGCTGTGTTCCCCATCTTTCCGTACATTTGTAACCCACTGAAAACAGAACTGAACACGTGCAAAACCCACCCAAAAACACCCAAAAGCCAGATAACATAAAGATATGAATACTTTTATTCAGTAAGAATGTGTTAAACTGATTAGAAGTGACAGTGAAGACTTTTACATTGTTACATTTTATTTAAATAAATAAATAAATTCTATGTTGTTTAACTTTCTATCCATCAAAGAATCCTGAAAAAAATGTCATATGGTTTTCACAAAAATATTAAATAGCAGAACAACGTTTACAACACTGATAATAAGTGTCTTGAGCACAAAATCAGCATATATGTGACTCTGGACCACAAAACCAGTCATAAGGGTAATTTTTTTTAAATTGAGATTTATACTGAATATAATGAAAGCTGAATCAATAATCTTTCCATTGATGTATGGTTTGTTAGGACAATATTTGAAAATCTGGAATCTGAGGGTGCAAAAAAATCTAAATATTGAGAAAATCTCCTTTAAAGTTGTGCAAATGAAGTCCTTAGCAATGCATATTACTACTAATAATACATTTATGATATATTTACGGTAGGAAATTTGCAAAATATGGAACAGACTTATGACTGGTTTTGTGCTCCAGGGTCACATATTAAGGCCCTATTCGGACGGTAATTGTTTCTCGTGGGGTCGTAAGGTATTTTCATCATTGGCAGGGGCTAGTCAGTGATTTTATTGCCGTCCGAATCCAGAATGTTGTTCTCCCACCACCCGTGTAAAAATCCCCGGCCGAATTACCTACTGTTTTTAGACAAACACCAGGTCGTGTGGTGATTTAATTGCCGCCCGAATCCACATCTCTGAGTTTTCAAGAATATATCACTTCAAAAGTCACTGTTTATATCCTTTTTGACCCCTGCAGAGCACCGTATGGTTGCGCTTCGCTGTAATTTGGATGCATTTTAAAGATCTAGACTTTTATTTCTGAAATGCTGGCAAGTATTTACAAGAGCAATATATTTCATCACCGCTCAAAAAATAAAAAGAAGAAAAGCACGTCAACACTTGAAATGGGCCGTTGTTACGGCAGCAATTATACATGTTAAAATAACCGCAGCATTATGATTACCTCATGTAAATAAGAGGCTGTATTCACTTGTTTCCGCTCATTTCCATGTGGAATAAAATGACATCCTTTATTTTGAGATAAAATACAAGACAGAAAACCATTTTATTATAATGTGCGTCTATATATCTTCCTATTTTTAAACATAATAATTAGGATATTATTTTCCTATTATTAAATTAAATATGCATTCTTATTATACCAGGCATATGTCATTTTATTTACAGCATACGATCATGTTATTGAGCAGGTGAGCAGGTTCCCAGGTGCATCGGATCACAAAACTCGCTCCTCCACCGGGAATAAATCACCATCCGAGTGCATGAGTTTTATCACTGAGGTGCCATGCACATTTATTTTTACAGACATCCACGTGAGAAACAATTACCGTCCGGATAGGGCTTTAGAATGATTTCTAAAGGGTCATGTGACACTGAAGACTGGAATAATGATGCTGGAAATTCAGCTTTACCATCACAGCAATGAATTATATTTTAAATAGTGATATTTCACAATATTACTGTTTTATTGTATTTTGGATCATATAAGAGCAGACCGAGAATAAGAGACTTTTTAAACTTCTGAATGGTAGTAGATATAAAATGTATATAAATGTATATGAGAAATTCACAATTCAATATTATCCAGTATAAAAATATAGCCAAATATGCTGAAAATGATCTATGGTCAAGAGGAAAATTAAGTAGACAGACATCTTACCCCGGGGCCTGAACCCATCTTACTTCATCTTACTCTTAATACACCATCTTAGCTTACTTCAACACTTTTGTTTTACTTTGCTGTCTTTTCTTTAGATTAAGAGCTTGTGCATTTGCACAAGAGTGGCAAGGTTTATAAAGCAAATAGAAATGCAATGCTTCCGGCACAAACAGAGACCTAGCTTATTTTTATCAAGCCCAGGCAGAGAGACGACAAATGATATGCAGAAAATGTTCCAGTTGGAAGCAGGGAAAAGCTCACTCAGTTGGGATGGTTAATAATAGTTGTCAACCATACATAATGTAAGCACTGGTCAAAATAAACTGGACTGGTAATTATGTAGTGTACGATGTGAAGCATAACTTAGCCAAGCACTGAAATATTATTAATGTGACTGCAAAGGGGGAAAAAAAGGTTATGATGACCTTATTTTTCACAACTAAGACTACATGTCTCAATGTAAATGTATATGTGACACAAAGCAAACCTAATTCTTATCATTGTGTTACTCTATATTTAAAGGGGTGGTTGATTATGATTTCACTTTTTTAACTTTAGTGAGTGTGTAATGTTGCTGTTTGAGCATAAACAACATCTGCAAAGTTACGATGCTCAAAGTTCAAAGAAGAGGGAGATATTTTATTTTAAAGAAATTGCTTTTTATGGACTACAACAAACGGCTGGTAGGGACTACAATGAGCTTCTCGTGGGTTAGTGACATCACTAACCCTAAAATTTACATAAACCCCGCCCCCAGGAACACGCAACAAAGGCTGTTGAGAAGAGGATGCGTGAGTAGTGTTGTTGCCATGCCGTCGAAACGCTGAACCTTCCTGAACATCATAATCCAAATATAGCTCCCTTTTACAGAGGACAGCAGTTCCCACTTAAAAAGCAGAAGCTGTTGTTTATGGGCATGACCTGTAAGTATGTTTTATTCTTTGTTGATGTGCTTTCCATGAATAGTTTCTTTCGTTATTTTTATGCTGTAGCAAGGACGTAAACAAAGGGAAACGCTGTTTGGCTCCACTAGCCTAACTGTTAATTCAAATTTATCCGACAAACACCTGCAAACTTCTTTTTAATCCCACTAGTGAACTTGTTTGTGTTTGTTGGCGTTTAAGTGATCAGTGTAAATGCAGGCACGCTAAACATGGTTCTGTGTTTGATATGGCCACTGTAATAAATCCATGATTAGCCTTCGTAATAGTCTCATCGTTCTGGCGACAGATAATTGGCTATTCTATAAAGACAAAACTAACGGTGCTATACATTCAGTAGTGATCACTATAGATCCACAGTCTGTAATCAAATAATATTTGTAGTATCATTTGTTGGAACGATTATATATATATAAAAAAAAGGCTACAAGGCAATCATGTATTCTGCTGTACTAAAGCTTTAAATCAGGCTAAAACCGTATATCAAAAGCTAACATAAACAGTAGTAGCATTTACAAATAACAGCGTATCTACAAAGTATGAGACAACTACAAATAAAAAACACCCCATTCTGAAACGTCCTGTAACAGCCGTTCTTGCACAGGTTCTGATCTTTCCTCTTCACTAATATTCTCTGGGTCTGATTTGGGCTCAAATTGATAAGGCAATATTGACGGCATTGTTTATTACAGTACACCTGAGCATATGCAACTATCCGTAATGGTGAGGGGCGTGACGTTTCCCGGACAACTTGCGGTTAGCGAATCACATTGGGCCAGCTAACCAATCTGAGCCCATTGCGTATTTCTGAGGGAGGGGCTTCTTAGATCCAGGAAGCTATCCGGACGTTTTTACGAGAAGGGACACAGCGGTGTAGAATAAAGGCAAAATATGTGAAAAATAATGTGATAATTTTTTTAATGTTACAGTGCACCCCATAAACACAATCAAGCCTTTGAAAAAAGCTAATCAACCACTCCTCACAATCTCACAATGTAATTATTTTTTTACTCTGGGGCAGAAATAGGCTTCCACTGAAATGCATGGCATTTCTTCTTTGGAGAAAGATTCTGTCAAACGTATCAGTTTCTCCCTCACGTCCATTATGCACCACAAATCTATGCTTTTTTTTTTAAAACAATATTTATTTCTATATCTCCACATCCCAAGTTTACTGTGAAAAAAAAAATTACAATTACCCATATAAAATGAAAATCTTTTATGAAATAATGGTTACACTTTAGAATAATGGTCCGTCATTAGTAGGTAACTATGCAGGAAGTAATGAGTAGTACTACATTAACACTTCAGCTACTACTATTAACTAATATAGAAACAAGCTGAACTAATCAGTAAGCAATATCAAATTTACAACTAAGATAGTTCCTTATTAGGTAATCAATAATTACTGAAGGAGACTGGCATCATGAAGAACTAATAGGTAACTATGACAAATTATAAGGAATTAATAATGAATTACTAATCACAATATTAACGTGTTTGAGATGTGAGCAATTGTCTTTTTTTACTCTCAATGTGGTCATAAAATGCATCAGTAATTACTCAAGTGTTACCTGGTCACTCTGCAGGAAAACATATTTTCCACTTTAAAATCACTAGTAGTTCCTGCATAATGACTAGGTAACACCTGAGTAATTAGTGATGCATTTTATGACTTTATTCAGAGTAAATAAGATGACTGATTACATCTCAGACACACAATAATGTTCATAATAATTTGTCAGTTAGTTAATAGTTTTTAATTAGGGTAATCTCATTCAGTAATTATTGATTACTTAATGAAACTAGCTCCTAAATTTGATATTACTTACTTATTATTGTTTCTATATTAGTAGCTGAAGTATAATTGTAGTACTACTCATTAGTCCTGCATTACTTCCTGCATAGTTACTTATTAATGACGGACCATTATTCTAAAGTGTTACCGAAATAATATGTCAAAGATGGTCATATTATTGGGAGATATGAGGTCCTGTGGCTCTACCATTGGAAAAACGTACAACCTTGACTTCATTTTGCAACAGTCAATCGTTGTTTGCGGACACCATAGAAATGAATGAGAAGTGCATAAACGAACTCATCATACCTGTCACGCAATTGTTTGTGATTTTTGTCGAGTGCACTTGCTATTTAAACAACTGGACAATGGGAAAATGATAACTGCGTCGGTCTGAAAACACTCACGTTGCGCCTGCCGTCATATTGCGCCGGGTGTATGATAGGGCCTAAAGCCAAAAGTATACGTATAAAGCAGAGTGTACGCGCACAGTCGAATGCACAGCCTTGCAAAGTCTGATAACGAAATTCGCATCGTCTCCTTCTCTGTACCGCAACGTTAGCAGCTTTTTTAGTTAGTTAGCTGTTACGCTTTTTTGGCTAAGGTTGCAGGCCTGCCTTCAAGTGGTTTTGAATATGTCATTTCTTTTTTTTTTTATTGCACTGACTTCAAACTGTTTCCACATCCGAGTGAGATGTACAAGTTTTAGCATTTCCTTCAATATTCCCAAGATATCTGGCACTAACAGGGCACTAGGCTGACAAGAACTGACTTTTGGCTTTATTGTATGAAGAACAAGATACAGCGCCAGCTCCTTTAAGAAACTGGAGACTTTGTCAGTATGAATTCAGCTTGCCAGGAGTCACAACAAATTTGTAGCAGACAAATTTGGCTAAAGCATTGGGAGAAAAGCATTTTCGCTTTCATTAGCCACCCTGTCCCTCCAGGGCTCACTGAGCCTGGTCTTCCCTCCCCCCAGACACTCTCTCTCTCTCTCTCGCTCTCTCTCGCTCTCTCGCTCTCTCTCGCTCTCTTCTTCATTGTCACATCGCTGCCTGCTGCCAGCTCAGCCAATCAGAGCGAAATGGGCGGAGCCTCTGGTCTCAGTTGGACAGAGCTTGTTGAAAAGAAAGAGATGCTTTCCTGAAAGACTTGGAGTAGCTCTCCTCTGCGCGAAGCTCACCGTTTTGGGGCTTGGCAGTGAGTGATGACTACAGCACGAGCAGCTCAAGTCTAGCTTTAGCATTCTGGCACACACACACATAGACACACACACACACACAGAGAAAACACAGAAAGAGAGAGAGGGAGAGAGACAGTGGATGTCACAAATCAACCGTGGCAGGTGCAGTTTTCCGACTTGGAAGAAGCAGGATAATGCTAATGAGTTAAAAGAAGAGATCAGCTTCATATGGATTTATCTGTCTGATTGTAATCTGATGTGATCCTACTTGTTTTGGAAGATCACACATTGTACCTATCCTGCTTGGACAAAAATCGATTTGCTGGGACTTTGCATTCTGAAAGAACTGATGTTAAAGTTTGTGCATCTTGTTTTTAATCTTTAAGAAAAAGAAAAGAAAGACAACTAATGGCTATTAAACATTTTAATTGTAGCCGTGGAGTGTGCACTTAGGTAGCGCATTCACTTCGGAGCATCAATACAATGCCTGGATTACCCTTTTGACTGCGTAGTGAACCCGTGTGAAATTACCGCGGAGGAGGTACGACGGGGGCCGAGCTGGTGGGAGCTGCATTCCTCCACTGGAACATCCTGACTGCCGCTACAAGCCGATCGGATACAAACGCTATAGGGACAGGAGTGAAACCACCCTTTACGGTCTGGGTGAGTACTCTGTCACAGTTCACTGGACACTCAATCTATACTGGTTTAAACCACTTCACTGAGCTCATCTTGTTGTGTTGGAATCATCTCCTGACATAAATGTTACAGCATTTGTGGGGTCTTAAATCTGTTGGGTATCTGTGCACATCTGATTATGGATATCTGCAGTGTCCGTCAACTACGTCAGATTATCGTAAACTGCAGGTAACTTAATTTTGGATCCCAAAAACAAAAAAATTCATACGGTTGGTTGCTCTAATTTAGATGGTTGTATTTGACTGTGATTGACTTAATTTGTTTTTATCTATGTTTTTCTTAATCAGAGTATCTCAAAACACTGTACTTAACTAAATAAATATAGTCGTCTTCACTGGATTAGCAGCCTTCTACCGGACATTTGCCTCCATCTCAATAAACTGGATTTGATTTCATCCCACAATGCTTTCGCAAACTAAATCTAGAGCTTGCCCCAAGAGTTTCCAGCTCCTTGCACAACGACAATAACCCAGAGGGGCGCTCTCAAAACGCACAAGAAGTCCTTAACTCCCTTTCCAAACTTTCTCGTCACTTCGAAGCTTTTGAACATAATACAGAAAAAACACGAACAGCAGTGGAGAGCTAAAACAAAACCGCCCCACAGCTACAGTGACTCACGGGATGGCTCCCTCACAGTTTGGCTTGGATGTGTGCCTGGACACCACAAGAAACCGAACTCCTTGATTTCTTAGGCATGTGCGTCCTGTCTTTTGCACTAGTCTGAGGGTTAAAAGACTGACTGCATTGTCTTACATATGTACATTAATCCTCTTTTCTCACTTTGACAGTGGCAGACCAGATGCACGCTGACATTTGCACTGTTGTACAAGAATATTTAATGCCCCTTTCTGTCAAAATACAAAGCAGCTTGCTTTTTAATCTGTTGCAGAAATATTTAAGCTGTCCGTGGATTCTCTCTTCCTATCTCTCTCTCTCTTCCCCTCGCTCTCTGTCTTAACAGTGGGTTTCAATACAAATCATTTTGGAAAAGCTGATTCTGCTGTGTAGACACAGAAAAACCACACCAGGTCATCTTTCTGTGGGAGGAATCGCATTTTAATCCACATTTATTTAGCAGTGCCAGCAATCGTGGATTTGCATTGTGCGCTTACACCTACACGATAGTCAGCCATTGACTATTTCGTCACAACAAGCAATCAGAAAACAATAGGCCACCTCCATTTAAGAGAAAATAAACTCTTTGGAGACAAGCGTATAGCACATATGCAGCACTTTTGATTCTTAACTTTGCCTACAGAGGGAGCAGTTCTCTTAGCAAGCACCCTACAACCTCAGACCAACAGAATGGTATTCATAATGGCCAAAATCATTGCAAAAAAAAAAGAGATGACCACTCGATTATCAGTTTACAATATTGATTTGTTATTTGAGAGGTCTATCCATTCAATCTGACATCCAAACATGATCGGTTTCCACTGATTACTGGGGAGATTTAATCCATGTAAGGTGAGCAGAACATGCTGAGAATGTCTGCATCTGCGACAGGCAGGCCTAAGTTATTGGGATGCAAGTCCATGACATTTCCCGAAGTGAACATTCTCTCCTGCTTACTAAGAAGCCCTCTGAGGTTTTTGAAGTGTTAAAGTGGAAGAAGAACACAAAACTCCATTTCCAGTCCCGGAGGGGACGCTGATGTGTGTGTGTGTGTGTGTGTGTGTGTGTGTGTATGTGGGCTGTCATTTGCTCTGTGAAGTTCTAAAAGAAATATCGATCTGCCCAAGCAATATTCACCATCTTAGAGGATAAACTAATGTAAAGAAGATTCAATTCATACTGCGTATGTTCACTGAAATGGAAATACAACAGTAGTCTGAGGCTATCTCACTAAGAAAAGACACTTCACAAAGTGCGAGCTAGATAGAAAGGTACATTGTGTATATAAAGTACATTTTATTATATAAGGTTTGCGGCGGACTGAAATGAGATCTCACAGTTTATCTGTAAAGCCACTTGATATTCTTCAGTATATGCCAGCTTTATAATAGACTCCCTGTGCTTTTAACAAATACAATTTTTGTGCAAGCAACTCATTTTATCCAACTGCTGTATTCGAGAACGCTAAAGGCCTTAGGTTGACTGCACACACACACACACACACACGAGTGATGGGCAAATAGAGAACGCAAAGATTTATGTCAGCTGTACTGCAATTAGCAGATAATCATTTAGGAAATATTCTGGCTTTAAAAAATGTAAAATTCATACAAGTGCATCATGAAAATGAATTCCGATGTTTGGTTATCTCGCTCATCACTTCTGTTGCCATCAACTCCGAAAGCGTGATTTGCTTGGCTCATTAGCATGCATAATTACATGCAAAATTCTAAATATCCAGGAAACATCCTAATAAATTCTATAGCCTGAGCTCTTCTGACCGTACTTGCGTGTGTCAAGTAGAGATTGTGACTGTCATTCGAGGTTGAGAGTGCAGAACTGTGGGGTGGATAACATCGAGCTCATTTTCATGCAAAACTCAAGTGAATAAATTGTAATGGGAAAAAAATGCATGATATAAAAATGATAATATCTATCATAATGCCTAAAAGCAAGATGAGAGGATATGAGAAAACCATAAAAGTGCATGAATAATTAAATATAAAAATGATGAGGCAGACAGACATATACGTAGATAGTGTTGTCTATAACTTTTATACTGCGTTCACCATAGCTTAAAGTTGGCTTCAGGCCTTCAGTATAGTCTCATTAGTGTCCAGGATGAGTAAATTAAGTCTTTCATGTTGGTTATCATATGGTGTATTAAGTCACTCATTAGATAAGCTTCAGTAGTTTTCAAATCTAATTTCAAAGGGGATCCCAGGTCTGCTCATTTAATGGAAGGGACATTTAATTTAAATGAATTGGGTAATTCCCCTGCCCAGACCAAACTAAAGGCACTATGATAAAAGAGCATATATTTACAGATAAGAAGATGGGCTGCATTCATAATATGAATTCTGATTTGCCTCCTTTAGATGAATAACTCAGTTATGGTATCAACTTAAAATTCACATTTGTAGCAGTAGTAGTAGTAGTAGTATTTGTTATTATTTATTTTTAAAGTCATTTTACGTTATTTATGCTGGAAATGATTATTAATATCATTATTAATAATAAATTACATACAAATACAACAAGTCATATAGATGCAGGAGCAACATTCATTTGTAAGACTTGGGGTTTGCATTATCAAAAATGTTTAGATTTTTTTCCTGTTTGGATCTGTAGTGATTTCACTGCGTATTAAGACATCCACAGGATATCCGGTTATGTGGTATGCACAGCCACATTCCCAAGTTAATAGTGAATTTCACCATGACATGAGGCATCAAAATGGGATGCTCCCTGCCAGCTGGTCAAGGGGCCAAGGGGAAAATGATTTATTTGACAAAGATTTAAAGATCAAAGGCAATGACTATCCAGGAAGCACCGATCTCCAACTGCAGAGGATCACAGAAGGAGTCTCCACCAATCAGCCGTAGCAGCAGGACCTCTTCTCCAAGTTTTAATTGGTTGCTGCGTACCGGCCGGTCTTCACAGATGTCAAGCTGGACAACATTACATGTGGCGACAGGGTCAGCTATCGCACTGCCTTTGCTGTTCTTCCTGCAAAGAAACTCTGTGGTAGAGAGTAATGTGGAAACTGTTCATAATGGGGTTGTCTCATCAAGGAACCTGTCAGCCAGTTTTCAACACGAAAGTAAACTATTTCCTGTGAATGTGCAAGACTTCCGATTTCAGGGTTCCCACTCTTTTTCAGTGATCATTTTCCAGGACGCAGAGAATAAAAGACAAGGATCACGCCCTAAAATAATATATTGCTCTCTAAGTCTTTAAAAGGCGTACAGTTTATTGCCATGACTTAACTATAAAATCAGTTTTTAATATGAGCTCATAATCATACATTATGACTATTAAAAAATGTTTTTAAAAAGGTAATTGCGACTTTTTTTTTTTTGCAATTTTCTTACAATTCATTGATTGATTGAAACTTGCAATTGTGTTATAAAGTCAAAACAGCGAATTCTGACTTTCTCGCAATTGCTAGTTTATATCTTGCAATTCTTACTTCTTTTCTCCGAATTGTGAGATATAAACTAGTATTTTTTTCCTCATAATTGAACTTTATAAAAATTGTTTATATCTCACAATTCTGAGAAAAGAAGTAAGAATTGATATAAACTAGCAATTGCGAGAAAGTCAGAATTAGCTTGCGAGTTTCAATCAATCAATGAAGTGGCTACACTGCACAATGAATCTCTTCGCATCAAATTATTAGCAAGTTACTGGATTAGGCAGCTGCTTACGAGTTAACATTCACTGCACACATTTGAGCAGTTATTAACATTAGCTAAAACTGCTGCGAGTGACTAAACATCCTCATTAAAACACTCCTCTCACGTGCCAGAACTCATCCTGAACATCACACTTTCTGCAACTAGCGGTGATTGTTTGGGCCAGTGATCAACTCTTTGTTCTCAGCTAAGGAAAAAATTAAGAACTTTAAAAAAAAAAAGTTTTTCCAGGACATTTTACATTTTCTCTAATTTTCCATGTGTTTTCCAGGACTGGTAAATTTGTCATCAAATCGAGTGGGAACCCTGGATTTATTAGCTGCTATAGGTAAATAACTAGAAGAATAACAAAGTGCTGTAAACGCTAAAATGATCTGCGCTACACACCAGTGTTTATGATTACGATAAAATAATATGATCACAAAAATGTTTGTACAGATAAAGAAACTGTAAGCGGCGAACACCAGAAGCCTTGCACATTCAAGTTTATAATGGCCTTGCCGGTTTGTGCATTAAAAATAAGAGCACCTTTTTGCTGGTGTGCGAGCGACTCAGACTTTGACCCCTAGAAAGCATAAACAAAACAAAACAAATCATATTACTGTTCATAATGCCTAAAAGCAAGGTGAGAGAACCATTTTACATGGAACCATAAAGAAAAAAATAATTACACACAAAAAACAACAACAATAAACAAGATGAGTTACTCTTAGATACTGTAGTGTCTATGGTATTTGATACAGTATAATTAAATATATAATTTGCTTTTCTTAAAACTGAATAAAAAATATAGGGGTTTAGCCGGGTTCAGACTACACCAGTGTTTTGCCATGGATATATTTTGTCTGTCACTGGAACAGCCACATCTGAGTCAGAAAGTGTATCGCGTTATGTTCGACATATAAAAGTTATTGTAGCTATATGAGCGCTCAGTTTTCTTGCTGTTGAAATCTCAAGATCAAAATCTCATGATACAACAGATGAAGCACAATGCACATGATATTTAAAACAGTATATTTGCTTCAACTAGATAGCAAAGACTAAGACTATTCTCCACTCTTCAAGTATAAAACACTTTAGCCTTTACGGACAGAGTGTTTCATTGCAAACAAGCAAATCAATAAATATCAAAATAAAAGTCTGGCATGTCATCAAAACAAAAGTCCCGCTTCTAACACATTGGCCAATCAGAAAAACTTACCGATGCTGATATTTAAACAAATGCCAAATATCGGCCTTGGTGATATATCAGTCGACCATTAGAAAGCTGTGTTCGAAAGAGCTTCTGTGCTCATGAAACAGCGCCGGTTGTCGTCCACTATGACACACTATTCAAGATAAAATGATCAAATCTTGCGTCCAGATGCCTGAATGACCATGACACCCTACATCAAATGGACTGCACCAAAATCAGGCTGATATCGTGTAGTCTGAACCCCGGATAAGGTTACACTCTGACTTCGGCCAATCATAGTTTAGAATTATTGGGTGGCACCTGGACACGCACCTGCCTTACTGTCAAATATGACCGCCACAACATCCGCAGCACTGCAACCTCACAACCAATCATTACTGCTGAGCGTGGACACCAGAGAACCTGTGAAAGAGACAGAAGAACCATTGTATTACACACGAAAGCCTGTCGTTGTCTGTTCCCCAATCCCCTGGTCTCTAGGAGGCAAGATGGATGGTTACGGTTATGGCGAACTCTCCTGGCATTTCATTCACGGCCCCCTGACCTTTCCTTGCAGCAATGTGATGCACATAACCTATCGATCAACTCCTGACCACTGTCTCTCCGAGGACAAGTATTGTACCAGTGTGCTATTTATGTTCACTCAAATCTGCAATATGGGGATCAATGTTAGATTCATGGCCAACCTTGGTTACGACAAATTCTTGGAGCTATGTAAATATATGTGCTTTGAAATATAACGGTTAGTGGAGATTGATGCTTGGAGATTAGTAGACTTTGTAGAGATTGATCACCTCGGATAGACCATTTGTAATTCACACAGTGCTAAAAGTCTCATTAGTGACCGACATACAGTTCATTACTGGCTTTACTTTGAGTTGTTCACTGCACCATTTCACAAATTCTTCAAGAATCCAACAGAAGAACAGAAAAACTCGTTCTGCTTTGTCCTCTGCCCCCCTTTGTCTTTTTATCTGGTGCACACTGAACACAGACTCGCTACCTTGTTGTTGATTGGACACATAGGCTAAGTTTCCCATTTTGTTTTGTGATTTTATATTTGAAAAGGGTAGACATGACAGCTACATTATAGTCTATTGTATTCAATTTCTGTTAAATAACAAAGAGGAGAAGATGAAATGTCACGTTATGCATATTTGGTACGACACATTTTACTTTGCCTCATTTATATTCATAGTTGCCTCAAGTGGCTTCTTTAAAAAACGCTGACAAATTACCTTTTAATTAATATGTGTATGAACATGATTGTAAAGGATATATATATAGGTTCAGGTTTTATTTTTACACCGGTATCAAGATCTTAAAGCAATATTATTTTGGGGTAGTTAATTTAATAAACACTCCATTGTTCTGCACAAGTGATTTTTAAGCAAAGCAAAGCAAATAAAAGTAAATAAAATAAAATAAAATAAAATAAAAGCACTTTTAGCATAACTAAAATGCTGCAGTCTAATTTAGTTACACCTTTACAATTAAAATTCAGTCATTATCTACGCATCATCATTTTGCTCAAAACTAGTTTGACCTTTTTCTCATGAAAGATTAAAGGAATTATTAAAAATGTCAAAAATCCTCTTTTAAATACCATAAAAGTGTATCACTGACTGCCAACTGCAGTAATTTTGCTTGCTTTATACATATTGTATACAGTATTTACACACACACACACACACACATGCACACACGCACACATGCACACACGCACACATACACATGTTGGTGCAACTACATTATAAGGACATTCCATAGACGTAATGGTTTTTATACTGTACAAACTGTACATTCTATCCCCCTACACTACCCCTCCCCCTAAACCTACCCATTACACACACACACACACACACACACACTACCCCTACCCCTAAACCTACCCATCACACACACACACACACACTACCCCTAAACCTACCCATCACACACACACACACTACCCCTAACCCTAAACCTACCCATCACACACACACACACACACACTACCCCTACCCCTAAACCTACCCATCACACACACACAAACACTACCCCTACCCATTAACCTACCCATCACACACACACACACACTACCCCTACCCCTAAACCTACCCATCACACACACACACTACCCCTACCCCTAAACCTACCCATTACACACACACACACACACACACACACTACCCCTAAACCTACCCATCACACACACACACACACTACCCCTACCCCTAAACCTACCTATCACACACACACACACACACTACCCCTAACCCTAAACCTACCCATCACACACACACACATACTACCCCAACCCCTAAACCTACCCATTACACACACACTCTACCCCTACCCCTAAACCTACCCATCACACACACACTACCCCTACCCCTAACCCTAAACCTACCCATCACACACACACACACTACCACTACCCCTAAACCTACCCATCACACACACACACACTACCCCTACCCCTAAACCTACCCATCACACACACACACACACACAACCCCTAAACCTACCCATCACACACACACACACTACCCCTACCCCTAAACCTACCTATCACACACACACACACACACACTACCCCTAACCCTAAACCTACCCATCACACACACACACACACACACACACTACCGCAACCCCTAAACCTACCCATCACACACACTACCTCTACCCCTAACCCTAAACCTACCCATCACACACACACACACTACCCCTACCCCTAAACCTACCCATCACACACACACATACACACACTACCGCTAAACCTACCCATCACACACACACACACACACTACCCCTACACCTAAACCTACCCATCACACACACACACTACCCCTACCCCTAAACCTACCCATCACACACACATACACACACACACACACACACTACCCCTAAACCTACCCATCACACACACACACACACACACACACACACACACACACTACCCCTACTCCTAAACCTACCCATCACACACACACACACTACCCCTACCCCTAAACCTACCCATTACACACACACACCCACACACTACCCCTAAACCTACCCATCACACACACACACACACACTACCCCTACACCTTAACCTACCCATCACACACACACACTACCCCTACCCCTAAACCTACCCATCACACACACATACACACACACACACACACACACACTACCCCTAAACCTACCCATCACACACACACACACACACACACACACACACACACTACCCCTAAACTTACCCATCACACACACACACTACCCCTACCCCTAAACCTACCCATCACACACACACACACTACCCCTACCCCTAAACCTACCCATCACACACACACACACACACACACACACACACACACACACAACCCCTAAACCTACCCATCACACACACACACACACACTACCCCTACCCCTAAACCTACCTATCACACACACACACACACACTACCCCTAACCCTAAACCTACCCATCACACACACACACACTACCCCTACCCCTAAACCTACCCATCACACACACACATACACACACTACCCCTACCCCTAAACCTACCCATCACACACACACATACACACACTACCCCTAAACCTACCCATCACACACACACACACACACTACCCCTACACCTAAACCTACCCATCACACACACACACTACCCCTACCCCTAAACCTACCCATCACACACACATACACACACACACACACACTACCCCTAAACCTACCCATCACACACACACACACACACACACACACACACTACCCCTACTCCTAAACCTACCCATCACACACACACACACTACCCCTACCCCTAAACCTACCCATTACACACACACACCCACACACTACCCCTAAACCTACCCATCACACACACACACACACACACACTACCCCTACCCCTAAACCTACCTATCACACACACACACACACACACAACCCCTAACCCTACCCATTACACACACACACACACACTACCCCAACCCCTAAACCTACCCATCACACACACACACACACACACTACCCCTACCCCTAAACCTACCCATCACACACACACACACACTACCCCTACTCCTAAACCTACCCATCACACACACACAGTACCCCTACCCCTAAACCTACCCATTACACACACACACACCCACACACTACCCCTAAACCTACCCATCACACACACACACACACACACACACTACCCCTACCCCTAAACCTACCTATCACACACACACACACACACACAACCCCTAACCCTAAACGTACCCATTACACACACACACACACACTTCCCCAACCCCTAAACCTACCCATCACACACACACACACACACACACTACCCCTAAACTTACCCATCACAGAAAACATTCTGCATTTTTTAATTTTTTATAAAACATTGTTTAGTATGTTTTTAAAGCTATTTTTATTATGAGGACACAGGAAATGTCCTCATAAACCACGTTTACGTTGTAATACCAGTGTAATACCCATGTCATTATACAAATTTGTGTCCTCATAAATCACATAAACATGCACACACACACACACGAAGACTAGCATTGGCCATTTCATGTCTCAAAATGCTGCAATTGTTGAACCCATATCCTTTCTACATGCATATTTCATATAATCTGACACTGCATGCTGTGCTGTAATCAATGAAGGTAATCCTTATTGACATCGGACTGAGTTGAGCGCTGCTGTGCACCTCGACAATGACCTTTTGAAGGACTTAATGAAACTAAGATGTTTCTTGTCACTGTGTTGAGAAAAAATATGAAAGACAACATATTTGTTCCTTCCATGATAACCTCTTTCCATCTTCTTCCGTCCTTTACTTCATGGCTTTCTCTGACCCTTAATAATTCTTGGTGAGAACGTCTGAGTTCACTTGCTTTTGAGATGGTCATCAGAATTTCCTTCTTAGCCTCAGCACTTATCATCTAACCAATGAGATTAGCAGCAGGCAGGTATGAAAATCCTCTGCTGATTAAATGTCCTTCAGTCCTGATGTCTGCCATCCCCCCATCCATTAAATTCTGTAACTGTTGTTGACACTTGGCCACATTTGAAATCTGTATGAGAGCCCAACAGTTTGAAGATCCTTATCTGAACACGATCCAATTCCCTAGTTGCAGCTCGTCCTATGAGTGAAGTTTTCAATAAGCGATACGTTCTTCTAGAAGAGTCTTTTGTCAAAATAAAATTGTATACCGACAACATACACCATCATACTTTTTAAAAAATACTGAGCAAGGATGCAATGTAAAAATGATACCCAGGGTTCCCACACTTTGGTTAACTAATTCAAGGACCTTTCAAGGACTTTCCAGGTCCAATACCCTCAAATTCAAGGACTTAATGTGGGCACACTTTTAAAGTGAGAGCAAGGTTACACCGTGTTACCTTGTATGAGACATTGTTACAGTTTATGTGTCAAACACAACTATGCACTTTTTTGCATTTTTTTTTTTTTTGACCATATGACAGAGATCTGATATTCTATTTGTCGTAACAAGCAAAGCAATTCAACATTAGATAAAATATTTGGGCAGCAGATTATCACAAATGTTTTATGTTTATTAAACACAATATACAGTCATTGACTGAACATATTTGGGTTCGGTGTAAGCACTGAAAACGTTGAGGGTTTTGTGTGTGCGTGAACGTCATGGCAACGTACAACACAAAGTACCTCACGCGAAACACTTAACGTAACGCATAAATGTGTGTAACTAACATAAATCAAGCAAGCTATTATGCATGTTACGTACTGCTCCGAGAACCGAAAGGTAGAGGATCCAAACGCAGCTTTAATGAAGGGTAATCCACAATCGTAGTCAAAAGTACAGGCAAGGTCAAAACACAGGTAGGCAGTCCAAACAGGCAAACGAGGCAGGAGACAGAGGCAAAAGGGTAATCCAGGACACAGGCAAGAATCCAACAAACCAAGAGACATGAAACCAGGGAAAACGCTCAGAATTGCAGTGTAACGCTAGCAAAGAATGGGTGAACAGGCTAGATATAGGCAGAGGTAATAAGGTAAATGAGACACAGGTGTAATCAGTGAGTGCTGATGAGTCCGGGCAAAGGATTATGGGTGATATGATGCAATGACAGTCCGGGTTGGAGTGCCCTCTGGTGGTGATCAGAGGCACTCACACTGGTGAATTGTTTCAATGCATAGGCCACGAAGGCCTGTATCTATGTATGTTTATTTTCAAAAACTTTCCAGGGCCTTGAATTTTTTATTTTTTTTCAGATTCACAAACTTTCAAGGATTTTTCAAGGACCTTTAGGGGTACAACAGTATACTTAGAAGGGCATATTTGTATCTAAAAGGTACATAGTAGTACCTTAAGGTACGTATTGCTACTTTAAGATTCTAATATGCACCTTTTAAGGGTAAAAAAAAAAAAAAAGGTACAAAGATTTAATTTTAAGGGTACTGCCCCAGTGATTCTGAGAGTGTATTCATGAAAGAATCATGAAAAAGATTAAGCTTTCCAGCACAACTGTTTTCAACATTGATAATAAGAAATGTTTCTTATGCATCAAATCATCATATTAGAATGATTTCTGAAGGATCATGTGACACTGAAGACTGGAGTAATGATGATGAAAATACAGCGTTGGCATCACAGGAATAAATTACATTTTACTATATACTATATATTCACATATAAACCAGGTATTTTGAATGTTAATAACATTTCATAATATCACTGTTTTTACTGTGTTGTGTGTTGGATTTATCCCTACCGCGTGCATGTCTTAGACTGCCAATGATAACAAGAGAGACGAGAGACGAGAGAAATAGACCTCACAGACAGAAAAAAAAAGATTGTAGAGTGTCTGAGCAATTTAATTTTGAACACACAAGACTCCTGTCTTTAAGTATATCTCATGCAGTCACAGAGCAGTGGCCTATGTGAGAATTGACTCATCTTGCAGAAGTCCATTTTGTCTTATGGTTTATTTCATCTGTGGGGTTCAAAAAATGTGCGCTGTCTTCATGTCTCCGCCATTCTGCCATTGCAGCGCTCGGGCAAATGACTCACAGTTCCTCTCCCACAATGCCTACAGGCGTAAATCAGCCTCAGTGGGATTAAGCTGAATGTGAGCAAGATTAAATGGCTCTTGCAACTGTCTTCCCATACATCTTATTGGAATTCACATGGCTCTCTGCATGGTCCAGACTCGACTCGGCTTTCACGGTCCAGGAGCTTTGCAAAAGGCTGCTGGCCGACTCTCTTATGGACGTGGTACGGGGGATAGCTCAGAATGCCACGCTAAGATCTACAGTTTATATACATGACCAGCTAAACGTTTGGACTCAATTGAGTTTTGCATGATATTACAAAGCCATATTTCAAACAATTGCTGTCCTTTTGAACTTCTTTTTAAAAAAATTTACCTTTAGGGGTCACTGGGGCAGTACCCTTAAAAGGGCATATTTGTACCTTTTTTACCCTTAAAAGGTTCATAGTAGTAACGTAAGGTACGTATTGCTAATTTAAGTTACTAATATGCACCTTTTAAGGGTAAAAAAAAGATACAAAGATGTCCTTTTAGCGGTACTGACCCAATGACCTCTAAAGGTAAAATTTAGTAATTTTTTCTGAGAGTGTATTCATAAAAGAATCCTGAAGAAGATGTTTTAAGCTTTCCAGCACAACTGTTTTCAACATTGATAAAAAGAAATGTTTCTTAAATACAATGACTTAAATACTTGCAAATTAGCTTTGTAGACAAATAAAGATGTGCCTTAAGATGAACGTCTTTACAATTTAACTATTAAAACAATTACATAAAAAAAAACAATGCAAATTTAAATGAACAAGTTGGACTGCAAAGTGAGAAGCAGCTAAACTATAAACTAGATTTGATTTGTTTTTTTGTAAAATGTAAAAAAAAAAGAGTTATAAATCAGGTGTCATACAGTGATTTAGACAGTAAATATTTTCTATTTATTTATTTATGAATCTTTCATTAAATAGCCGATAAATAATTTAGATTTTTAGATCTAATTTAGAAGTCTCTCTTGCTCACTGCATTAATTTGACCAAAAACTGTAATATTGTGAAAAACCTATTTTCAAATGTAATATATTTTAAAGTGCAATTTATTCCTGTTATGGTAAAGCTGAATTTTCAGCAACTATTACTAGCTCAATATGAAGATGATTTGCTGCTCAAAAAAACATTTCTTCTTATTATAAATATTGAAAACAGCTTTATATAGTTATATAACAATTGTATGGTCAGAAGTTAAAGTAGCCATGTTGAACAAACCTTGGATGCCATTTTTGTTTTTTAAAATAGAATTGCAAAGATTAGTTCAATAAAATGCTGTAGCTCCTATAGTTTAAACAGAAATGCACTGTGGTATATTTTGAGAATACGCTTCTAAATACTTTCTAAATCTAAAGTATCTCCATACTTACATTAATAGTGCATTTATTCCAAAGACTGCTCATAAAGTACTCGGTATCTGCATGCCGTGGAGTTGAATGACAACGCAGTATGAAATTTTAAAGACAGTCTTTGGAAAGGTCATGGCATTATGTGAGAGAAGCAAAGAGAAAGGTCAGAGAGAGTCTACATTTTCCTTCAGATCATACAAAGAATACTTATGACGTAGCGTTTTAGAAGTATTTCTTTGTGTGAGTGTGAAAGAGAGCATGACGGAGAGAAGCCAAAACAGAGACTGCGATGAACAAAGTATGCTAATGAGAGGAGAGGAGAGTTCAAGTGGGTCAAGGCAAATGTGCTCTCAGACATATGACGGGTTCAGGATACCACATGCATGGTGAGATAAAAAGTACCAGGAGGAATGTTACAGAAAACTGTGATGTTGAAACAAAAGGTTATAGAACTGGGAAGATTGTATAACCGATATTCAATCCCTATAAACCCGCTCTAACCGCCGTAACCCCTCTCTCTCATGCAAATGGACTCTCCATCAGCCGTGTTTCCTGTGAGACGCAGGTTCACGAGCGGCAAGCTGGGCAAGCCCTCTAGTACTCAATTAACTAGTACTAGACTGAAATGGAAATCATTTTGTGAAAAAAAAAATATATATATATATATATACCAGCCGTTGTATCAAATAGTGCAGAAACTGCTTAGCAGGTTGTTATCTTTATTTTCTATTTGACATTTGAGAAAAACTATCATTTTCCCCCCTTCTTTTCTACACAGACACAGCATGGTTGCACAAACACTTTGCAGTCTCCACTGAGATTTTCTGTTTATCTGGTTTAAAGCAATACCCCCCATTATAACCAGCCTTATGGTGTATAAAAATAGCCTGCTTGCTCTTCGTATGCTTCCGTGTCCCATAAGCCCAATTGTGTATTAGTTGTCAGTAGGTTGAATACAGGCTGAGGTGGGGCGGAATGATGTAGAAGGCCAATATTGAGGTATGGACTTCTCCATTGCTCCAGGGTACACTGTCAGCAGCATTATTCTTCCCCTTCCCCTTGTGCACTTTAGTCGATTCTCTCACCCGACTGCTGAACATGCTCTTCCGCCACACATAATTAAAGACCCTAACTTCAATCCACCATTTACCAGGTATAAATTCACTCACGGCCACAAAGTCTCCTGCAGCAATTTGCTAAACAAGACTGTGTAGCTATTTGCATCCTTGTTCTATCGGCCATCATTGCATTTCTGTGCATGGTTTTAAACAGACATAGGGCCACACTGTAAACTCTAATGCTCAAAATAATTCATTGGTTTCAGTAGCGCTAGTCTCAGCCTCGTCACGCCCATTGGCTGAACGTCTGATGCATATGGCACACTTTTCTGGAAACACTTCAGGAGTTTCGAAGTCGTCATCTGATTGGTTGAATTCTACAGGATGTCCGCGAGACGTGTGTGTTGCCGTGACGCCATACTCCCTCACTGAAGAACGCCGTCGTGTTTACAACAGGGAAAATGAGCGCTTACAGGATCAACTAAACGCTGGATTTTCAAAAGTTTGCGGCTCCATTGTTGCAGTAAACTTGCACAACGCCCTTGAATTTATAATTTATAGATGCATGCCGGTCTGTAAACATGACACGGAACAAAACTAACTGTGATTGGTTGCGTTACATGTCAGTCAAACATCCTCTTGGGCGATCCTTGACCAATGAAAGCTGCGATAGAGTCCAGACCTTCTGCCGTCAGTCTGAAGCTCTGGCTACGCGAGACTAGAGTAGGGCAAACTCAAATTAAACAAATTAGTTCAATCAAAATAACTTTTATGAGTATTTAGAATGCTCTTTTTCTTTTGAGTTCAAGAAACTGACATTTAAAATTTAATTGCTAAAATGAAGTGTCATTTTTTGTGCAAGATTAATGTTAAGTGGGAGATTTAGCAGTGTTTAATGCTTTGCTATGCTAATTTAGAAAAAAAAAAAAAGTGACCCTGGACCATCAATTTTTTTACATTTTGCCAACTTATTTAGGGTTACAGTGCATATTTACTAACGGCTTGCGGCAGCGCAAACCCTCTTTTGGTGTTAAAAAACTGCTGTCAGGATTTACAAAAGGCAGCGGCTATTTGCTCTAAGCAATAGATGCTATTTACACCAAATGTAAATAGTAACTAGATTATATTTACACTAAGTGAAAATAACATATTTTCTTAGCGATAGATGATATTTATACTAAGTGCAAATAGCTGTAGATGCTATTTACTAAGTGAAAATAGTGATATATTCTATTTACACCATGTAAAAGTAGCAGTTCTTTGCAATATGTGTAAATAGTAATTACATGCAATTTATACTTTATTTTGACAGATACATACTATTTGCACCTCGGTATTGTTGTACATTAACAGGATGCAATAATAACAGAGTGTAAATGATTATATTTATTAAAATTATTAAATGGATGCCGCCTTAATGGGACAATAAAAGCCCTCCCTACACCGACCCCTAAATCTACCCACTAGAGTTAGTGCGAATAGCACTTGCCAACAAGGCATGCTATTTGCACTTGGTGTAAATAGACACTCGGTTTACAAAATTAGCGCTGAAAGGCGTGGACAGGGTTATTTATGCGGCTGACCTTATTGCATATGCATTTGTAGGAGTTTCCCTTTCAGACACAGTATTTATGTGAGGAGAGTATTTAAATGAATCACGCAAGGTGGTTTACTAAGGTTTGCGCCATTATTTACCACCCAAATAAAGCACGTCTTAAACCAGACGCTAATTTGCGCTGCTCGTGGTAGATTGCGTTGGTCATTATGGAAATGATCCGGCTGTGTCTGTGTTCATTAATTTGTGTGTCGTCTGTAGATCACGTGCAGAACTGTCCACTCCCATCTGAGCTTTTTTCGGAATTGCGCTCTCTCTCTAATTTGGCCTGTTTAGTCAATCTGGCCCTTAATGTCTAAATGTTGGGTCTAGATGCCTTTCCTTTCCTTTCAAACTAAACCAAACCAATTATTGGGCACTGTAAAGGAATATAATATTAAATTAAATATTTAATAATAATAATAAACAACTATTAGTATTATTAGTATTATTATAACCAGAGTTACATGGTTTTTAGCAAACTATCTGATATAATTACTGTGCTATGGTAACTTGGAACTTGGATAGTTAGAAAAATAGGAGAGAGACACTCATACTGGGAGTCTTGATTTCAGTTGTGTTCAGTTGTGCTCATCCAGTTAGCATCTGCTAGCCTTGGCTTAGCTCAGGCTTTGGCATGCCGTCTGTCAGAACTATACAAGCCCCCCATGGCACACTGGGCAGAGACGATGAAATGTGTGTGTGAGAGGCAGTCGGTCCACCAAGTGTGAACTGAAATGCATTAAAGAGGGTGTCAGTAGACTTTCTGAGTGTTCTCTCAACACAAACAAGATTAGGATTATGCAAATGAATAAATCCATTTTACTATATTATAGTAGATGATTCACCAATTCCTGTTTTCTTTAACAACATAAAACAGCATGAAATAAATTAATTTCCCCCTGCTTGCTAAAAAATTCCTAATATGTGACCCTGGACCACAAAACCAGTCATAAGGGTCAATTTTTTTAAAATTGAGATTTATACATCATCTGAAATCTGAATAAATAATCTTTCCATTTATGTATGGTTTGTTAGGACAATATTTGGCCGAGATGCAACTATTTGAAAATCTGGAATCTGAGGGTACAACAAAAAAAAAAATCTAAATATTGAGAAAATCTCCTTTAAAGTTGTCCAAATGAAGTCCTTAGCAATGCATATTACTACTAATAATACATTTTTGATATATTTACGGTAGGACGTTTACAAAATATCTTCATGGAACATGACCTTTACTTAATATCCTAATGTTTCTTGGCATAAAAGAATAATTTTGACCCATACAATGTATTGTTGGCTATTGCCACAAATATACCCGTGAGACGCACGACTGGTTTTGTGCTCCGGGTCACATATGCCATTTGCAGCTCAGGTGTTCAACAAATGCATTGAGAACTAATGCTTGGTTTATGTCTTATCAGAATTATCACATATACAATCTCAATCTGAATTCCCAAATCACTTGAAAACTCCACAAACAAGAATGGCAGAGCTCACATTATGTCCTTACAACAAACCATTACAGGCATAATGCATTATACAGTAATGGTAGCACTACTTCATACTGCAAGTCAGGAACTACTTCAGTCGGTCAGGCTGTGTCAGCAGGGTTGAAATTGGTCCCTTATGGCTTGCCTATATTAGGGTAAATGCCCACCTTAACTATGTGCCAAAATCAACTACCTTGGGCCCTTGGCACCGCATCGCTCTGGATTGTTCCAGATGGAAAGTCTTTCCTATGTTTTCTTCCTTTCACAACAGAATGTCTAGTTTGATTGTTTCCCTTAGCAACTTGACATTTCATCCATATTAGCTTTGTGAAGCATTCAGTCTTGAAATCCCAAAGAGAATAGAATTATATTTTCACAAATGCAGTGACAAGTGAACACCGAAACACTGTTTTCTGTCATATTTCTCCTGCCTTGAAATACGAATGAAATACATACAATCAGATTTCATTACTTTTCAATACTTGACGATATGTTACCGTACAATGAAAGCGAAAGCAAGTGGAGATGAGTTTATATATATTAATGCTGGGCAATCGATTAATCACAATTAATGTTTACATAATATATGTGTGTGTACTGTGTATAATTATTATGTATATAAAAATACACACTCCATCATGTATATATTTAAGAAATATTTATATGTATATACTGTATATATATTTTATGTTATATATAAATATTTTATATATAAATATAATTTTTTTCTTAAATATATACATGCATGTGTGTGTATTTATATATACATAATAATTATACACAGTACACACACATATTATGTAAACACAAACTTTTATTTTGGATGCGATTCATCCTGATTAATCGATTGCCCAGCACTAATATATATAAGTATGTATCTTACAACCATCTAATTCCATTAATCCACGTTTAGTATGATCCATAAAGCAACCACCTCCATTCCATATCCAAAATAGTCAAAAACTTTTGGCTGCTTTATGGTACGGACATGGCTACATTTCCCTTTTCTCTCTTTTAAGTTTTAACTTTTAAAGCTGTTATCAATGCTTGCCCATGGGGGCAGAGGGGAAAGTGGCTTATGATGTATGAAGGCATGAAAGCCAGCAGCCAATATGCAAAATGGGCTGGATGTCATTATCTTTTGAGGACTAGCGATGTGAGAACTGCCAGTATGAGCTGGGAAATGGTCCATCATTCAGCCGAGTGCTCTTCCACCCCCTCAAACATCATTGCATGCCGTTTTGCCTTTGCATGCAGGGACCTCTTTGCTGTTTTTGCACGCCGAGCAAACAGAGAGCATAGAAACAAAGCTCTGATGAGTCTAGCGCCTGTCTAGAGAACTAATCATTGGGGAGGATGCATGGAAAATAACACCGATTGGTGGGTGTAATTAACTACAAAAGACACATTTACTAAATAAATTCTGTTATTACTTTCATCCACATGTAGTTCTAAACGCGAATCTTGTATGAACACAAAGAGAACATTAACCAGTTTTTTCCTTACAACAACAGTGCACACATCTGTCAAGCTCCAAAAAAGAACAAAAAAGTAGCAGTCCCATAAGACTCTTATGATTCAGTAATAGAGATTTCAGTCTGTTCATCACACAAATAATCATATGAATTAAGAAGAGTATAGCACACAAGTAGTATGCACTACATTAATGGTACTGTTGACTATGAACTAATGTTGTAGGGAAAACCACTGCATTTCATATATTATGCCTTGGATATTACCATTCATGTAGCGTGTAATATAGCTGTTTGTGAATGTAAAAGATCTGCAAACTTTCAAAGTGCACAATACATAGAGTTATTGTCTCCCAAAATAAAGTACAGATTCGGAGCTGCCTAAAACAAATCGTCAGTAATTCTAGCCTTCGGAAAAGTTTGGTTCGTATTGGTCGACATGTTGAGAGGACGCTGTTTTCTACACTGCAAGGGCAAATCCACTTTGTAGTCGTTTCCAAAGAATGAGAGCTAAAAAATGAATACGGTATTGTTGGTATCACTGTGTATACAATCGCAGAGGAAGCCTCCGGAGCTGAAATTCAGATATGGTAATGGATGTGTAAGCAGTAGACCAATCACAACATACTGAGCCATCTGACCAATCAGAGCAGAGAAGGCTCTGGGAAAGGAGGGGTTTAGAGAGACCGAATCTTTTATTGAACCGTTTCAGACACTGATAAACTAGGTGATGCTGCAATATATATTGTGAGAAAATGTAAGTATTTTAACCTATTGTAGACCTCCAAAACAAAATGAGGGACCTTTAAAACAAAACACAAAACAACAGAATATGGGTTTTAAATGACATGAGGATGAATAAATTATCATCTTTTTGGGCCGTTTTGCACTGATGAAAGCCTTTGAGGGTTTCAGACACAATGGGACGGTCTTGGCATGAGGAGCTGTCTGTGGATCCTGTGTAGCACACTGGCTGCAGTCCCTCTGGACCGATGCACTATAACAATGTGCATGTATTGATCCAACATAGTAATATTTCAGTTAAAAGGTTTCCAGGCCTGTGAATTATCAGTTAGAAGGCACATACATGGATTCAGAAAACACCAAACAGAAAACACCACCCAACACGGGTTGTGCATATAGCCCAGTACTTTCTACGATTGTTCATGTTCAATATTATGGGTTCAATACAAGCTAAGCTCAATCAGCAGCACTTGTGGCACAATGCTAATTACCACAAAAACTACTTTTTCTATAAACTAGGCAAAAATCTGTGTTACAGTGAAGCACGTATAATGTAAGTGAATGGGGCCAATCCAATACGCAACACATTTTCAACATGATTTCAGTTTGATCAAATCTCTTACTAACGATTTCTGTGTAAAATTCTATACAATTTAGCAACTTTGTTACCATAACAACATAATGCCCTAAACCCTAAAACAATGCCACAAATACTGTTGATTAACCTTAACTTGTATTGAACCTAGAATATTATTTTAATGCTTACGATAGCAACCAAAAAAGAGAAACCTGAAGCCCTAATTTGTTACCCATTACATACCATGCCTACATATCCACATTAATTGATTTCTGTTGATCTACAACGCATTCCCCTTTTCTGATCTACAGCCACCAATATCTGTCACGTATTGAAATCTGTGTTAGCAGCTAAAGTGCATTTCCATGATGCATGCTTCACAGCTCCTTCGGTCATTAATGTTCATTGACCCTGATGGAATGACCCCCCATGCAACAGAAAAAGCATTTATCCATAAACCCTCTGAAAGCCAAAAGTGCTACGCCCTCCACTCATTACAGAGTGAGAAGCCAAATAACCACTTTATTCCACTGGTCACCGTAACGATTTTTCAATGCCAGCACAATTGTTGTTTTATGTTCCAGCATAGCTAGCCAAATGCATTCACATGGTCTACTAGAAAAACAAAAAACAAATGTAGAATAAATCTGCCCTTCCAGCCTTGCAAATGTATTCACCCATGCTATAACAGCCCAATGCACTCTACACATTAACTGATGATATCTGAGATGCGAAGTACTGTTGATAAACCTCTCTGTGACGCGTTCACCGTTAACCCCAGCATGCCTGCGAGGGAGATGGAAGTACACCATCTCCTAGCACTCATACATATTAGTAGCCACAAACTCCAGAGGAATTAGCTTTCTGCTGCCAGTTTTTCCCTACGGGTGTATGGGTATTTCACTGGGATGAGTGGAGAGTGGATGTTGTGCTTAGAGTGATCAAAACTGACCCGTTTAATCTATCAGATCCATCTAAGCCTGTCAGTCATCTTCTCTGACTTTCATACTTTTGACTTACGCAGTGAGCCTACGGTGCGCCCCGTGCTTGGTTGTGTGAGAAATGAGATCTGTGGTGATGGAACTTATGATGACAGTGGCTTTAGGCTGCTTCCGATGGAAACGCACCGCAGAACTGACACAGAAAAGAGTTAAGGGCGACTTACTTAATACGTAATACGGACGGTGCGAAACTCAGCCAAATTTCATATTCCCACAACATTGCCAATGAGAGTTTGCTCAATAGAAGTATTTCACCCTGCAGCAGCTGTGCCAACAAATGATCTCAGAATTACATTCAGTGATTTACTCTGAGCTGTACCTTGGCAAACTGACTCCTTGGTCTCAGATGGAATGACCACAGTCCAGCCACTGACCTTCTCAAGCATATTAACACAGCAATGGGAAGTGTTGGCTGAAATCGCCAGCTACAGTCTGAGTGACTAAATGAAAAACACTTAACTAGCACTTAACTAGAACAGAGATGTTCAACATGTTATACAGTAAATCTGACATACTTTTAATAATAGGCAGAAACAACAGAACAACAAAGAGCTAACAAAATAATAACTAGTACTTATAAGAGTTAATGCAATGACTGTTTGTCAAGGTTTGCCAGGTTAGTGACATTAAAGGGGTCATAACACACAGTTTCATGTTAATCTTGAGTACCTGTAGAGTAGTGTTGATCCTTCATATCTCCCAAGAGTCTTTAGTTTGATCATATTTATAAAAGACAGATACACTGTACTCCCTGGATAACTCTCGATTCACTATACGCTGGTGTTGTTCACATTATATGCACTTACACGCTGATTGCCAACAAAACACACACATTTGATGCAGTTTCACTCACCGCCTGAGGTTTCCACTCATGACCGGGAACAAACACACACACTTGCAGAACTCCGGAAACACAAACTGCATCCACTGTTCCCTTAACGCTGGGTTATTTGTGAAGCTGAACAAGGTGATCTTTCCCTCACACCAGAAACACACTTCTTTAGTGACATTGTTGATCTCGTGTCTAAAAACACAACGCCAGCGCCGCCGACAGCTCGCGTAACCCGAACGAAGCTGTTGATGGACGCACTCTTGCTCCTGCTCTCGCTCTGGGTGATTTTGGCCATGTTTAGCATGAGAATTAACTCTTTAACAGTGTAAATAAGACAGAATGCATGACATAGCATTAGACCCCCCCTTTAAAACTTTAGATTGTACATACAATGTCTGAGTTATGCCTGACAAAATGAGTACCTATCACTTTTGAATGGACAGAACATCAGATAACCCCCCAAAAATATGTACAAAAAAGAACTAATTGGTCACTGTACTTGACAGTCAAATGGTGTATTTCTGTCAAAGTTGTTAGCTAGGAAAAAAAGCAATCTGGACTGACATTATGCTGATAAAAGTTTGGCTGTGTGACACTACTGACTCTTAACTACACTAGTGTTATATTCCCTGATAAGCAAGGTGACAGATGTAGTGCAGCGCAGCTGCTCCAACTACCTCAGGCCAGTGGAATAGACTCATAGACTCAAGCTAGGATAATAACATCAGGTCTTATTAAAGCTCCAAATGTAAACTCACATTTGACATGATAAATGTCCTGAAGGACCATAACAAGACAGAGTAAAATATAAAAGGGTGACACAAACTTCAGAACACATACATCAAGAGACGACTTGATCAGATGCTTTAACAGCAGGAAAGATGTTCCATTCATAAATCCTTAAATGAAATCAATTTAATAGCATATGGCCTACATCTGAATATCAAAACTAAAAGAGTCTGTGCACAGTGTGCACATCCAAAATCCAAATTAGACTCAGATGCAGGATAACCAAATATGACCAAATGTATGACCAGAGAATATGGATGTCCGCACACTGAAATTGCAGCTCCAAAGAGTTTATTTAAAAAACAGTGCAACGTTTTGACCAGTCAGGTCTTCATCAGGCAGAATGCTAATGTGATCCTGTGAGTTGTGGTTCTAGTCAAGCTGTGATATAAACTAAACGCTGGAAATCACAATGCCGGCTCAACATCGTAATGTCTGTCAGCCATCGGCGATGGACGATCGCATCGTCTATCGGCCCAACCCTATTGGCTGTTATAAAAAGGGGGAGGCGCTGTTGCTGATATGTCCCACCCTGTCTTCCTGTTCCAGGGGAAATTACAACAACACATTGAATTATGCTGTGCGTTTCAAGGCACTTCAGTGGGCCAGTGTTTGGCATGGTAATGGGTATGACAATGTTGATATATGTGACCCTGGAGCACAAAACCAGTCGTGCGTCTCACGGGTATATTTGTGGCAATAGCCAACAATACATTGTATGGGTCAACATTATAGATTTTTCTTTTATGCCAAAAATCATTAGGATATTAAGATCATGTTCCATGAAGATATTTTGTACATTTCCTACCATAAATATATAAAAAATGTATTATTAGTAGTAATATGCATTGCTAAGGATTTCATTTGGACAACTTTAAAGGAGATTTTTTTCAATATTTAGATTTTTTTTTTGCTCCCTCAGATTCCAGATTTTCAAATAGTCGGCCAAATATTGTATAAATCTCAATTTTAAAAAATGTACCCTTGTGACTTTTGTGGTCCAGGGTCACATATGTGGTCTTGGCGGAATAGATCTGCTACGCTGCTGCTGCAGAGCATGTATAGGACTGTGAGCAAGTAAGACATGCTGCTGCTGTACAATATAGCATACATGAATTCCCCATAGCAGATCTATACAGGTGGAGCTGGAGAAGATGCAGGGTTTCTGAAAGCGGTCTGCACTGCTAAGGCAAATGCTAACCAAGTATTTGAAATTTGAGCATGCAAGCTCATTGGCTACTGATACTGCAGGAACCAATCAGCTGTGCCCTAATTATATGATTGCAAGAGTTTGAGTATATTCTTTTTAATATATATTAACGTTTTATACATTCTTTTTATTTTCTCTATAAAAAGGTTAGGTTTAGGTTTGGGGTAGGGTTAATGGATCTAGAATTTATATATAAAATTAAGGGCAATTACACAAATATCTTTTTGTAAATATTTTAAGTTTTTTAGCTGTAAATACATAATTTTTTAAGTTTAAATGTCATTACATCCATATTGTACATTTCAGAATCTATCCAAACATATAAAAAAACGTATGTTTTGTACCTGTAAATGTTACGTATTGATGATACCTACGTATTAACAATGAGACCCGGCTGATAATACTGTGTATTATCAGTATCATTTTATACTTTCCCAGGTGTTATCTTAATTCATGCAAAGGGAAAGTTTAGACAATAAGACTTGATAACATAGAATAGGCATGGGAGTATCGTCTGGTTCCTCTATATGATTGATTCATTACTTCCCACTTTCATCTCTGAGCAATGTAAGAACTTTGTATTTTGGCACTTCTAATGTCAATGTCTCCTTAGGATGAATTGTTGTTGTATTCCTCATTTGCAAGTCGCTTTGGATAAAAGTGTCTGCTAAATGAATAAATGCAAATATACATGATTGATGGTGCACAAGTTTCAATGCAAACGCTGGAATCAAACCCCACTGGCCCGAGCAAATGCATCACTGCCAAAAATCAGAACGGCACAGTGAATTTATATTTCATTTGATTATGTTTCTAAAAAGTATTTACATAAATGCAATCACATTCCACTTTTCCAAAGCAGTGCAATGTAAGCAGTGTTGGGAAGTATCAGTAACAGTAGTATCAGTAAAGTAGCATTTTTCACCAGTGTGACAGCAACTGTTATTTGCTTTTATTTTCATTTATTTATTTTTTTTATACAGAAGTGAGATGAGGAAATAACTAAGTGCACTATCATATAATGCTTTCACAGACTCTTTGGGAAGCATGATTCAGACAGTCCATGCATCAAGCAATTCAAAAATATATCATACATATAAGTAGTATCTAGCACTCACCAAGGCTGCATTTATGTAATAGAAAATACAGTAGATACAGTAATATTATTACATTTTACAATTAATTTTTTCTATATTTTTAAATGCAATCGGTTCCTGTGATGGTAAAGCTGAATGTTCAGCATCATTACTCCAGTCTTCAGTGCCACATGATCCTTCAGAAATCATTCAGATATGAGGATTTGCTGCTCAAGAAATGTTCATTCATATGATTATATGATTATCAGATTATCATTTATTTGAAATAGAAAATATTATAAATGTCTTTATTGTTAGTTTTGATCAACTTAATACATTCTCACTGAATAAAAGTATTAATTTCTTTAAAAAAAAATTTGAACGGTACTTAAAAATATATTACCCCCTTAAAATGTAATGTAGTTATCTAATTTTTGTTTGTAGCTTGTAAATGTCTTTTTTGAAAGAGAAGCTTTACTTAACAATCTTGTAAATTTGTTTTACAGCTAAAGCAACACTGAGTGTGGGGTTCGGATGAGACATAATTCAGATCCACTAACCTCCTAAAATACTCCACAGATTGTTAAACAACGTTAATATATATGGTATAATTACATTAAGAGCAGACTGGCGAGCAGTTAATGTGTGTACAAGTAGCCGAGCTGAACAAACATTGGATACCAATTTCCTATATTTTCATTTATAATTTCAAAAATGTGATTAAAAGCTTCTAGTTTAATGATACACTATGCAACCTTTGACCCTCTAGCAGTTAAAAAAAAAAAACATACATTTTGCGGTAGAACATTGTTTTGGTTGTGCTTCGGCTCTATGTGATTGTGCAGATGATGAATATGACCCTTCACAATAGATTCTTTCTTTTTTTTTTACAAAGAACTACATACTTACAGAAATGTATCTGTTCAATAAAATACCCTCAGTTCTCGCCGTCTCCGAAAGCCAAACCAATGTTGATTCTTGTTTTATTACGAGCTCTGTCGAGTTATCTTTTGAATCTCCTCTGTTCGTCATTTTTTAAAAAACAGATTAGGTTTGAGATTTAGCTGCTCCATGTCAACTTTCTCGCTCATTTCTCTATTTACGAATATGACGAGTGACGCATGTACGTAATTTCCCGCAAAAGGTCTAAAATACAAACACTTATAACAGGCTTTGGAAGAAGGACTGATGATGTATAGACTCATAATTGAATTTTTGTTCATTTTGAACCAAAAAAAATTACATAGTGTGCCTTTAAATGGGAATACTTAATAGTTTTACTACACTGTGGTATATTTTGAGAATAAGCAGGCTTCTAAACACCCCAACTTTACATGTTAGCGATCGTTTTGTATAGTCATTTTGAGCTTTTAGTCCTCTGTGATTCTGATTCAATCAGTGAAAGCCCAATAAACAGGGTCACGGGTCAAATTCTTTCCAGAACAATCTTTAGGGGAGGTTTTATCTGCTGCTGGAGGGTAATGGACCTCTTACTGCTCTGTGGTAGATTTATTGACTATCTGGGGACCCTGATGCCCCTGATCAGTCTCTGCACACTACATCTGTCTTCACTCATTATCACACATGCATATGGAGCTTTGCAATCACCCTGTGTCTGCCAGAGTCCATTACCCACAAGCCAAATACTCTGGCTCAATCACAAGCGAGATAACAGACAATTTACATGCACACACATGACATACGTAAGGGAAATGCAATACAAAAAGTGTGTTCACACACTTAAGCATAGTGTATATCGTTGTGTATCTGTCAACAGAATAGCTGAAGGTCAGAAGGTGTGTTTGTATTACCGTTTCACATCGATCCACTCTCTTTCCTCTCATCCTTTCCTCTCTCCACCTCCTGTTCCTATATCAAGAGTTCAAATGCTATAGAGACCACTCAAAGAAAAAGCAGCATTCTACATAATAGAGAAGCACTGTTTTCAGCTATTCAAGTATATAACAGTACGCTGAAAGTAAGATCATTATGCTTGAACTGAGAGAACAAGTACACTGATGTTTTGACTGTCTACCCAAAGACTCTTTTAGCAGCGGTTATTTAAATGTGCAAAGCTTTCTAACACATTAGGTTAAATTATGGTTGTGTTATCTAGGTGTGATAAACCAACCTGCATGTTCCCATAACAGAAAAAAAAGAGGAATCGTTTGGAGAGTGTTAAGATACTAATTACATTTGTTACAATTAATAAACAGCTACAATTACATGGTTGGCTGGACACAATTTAGTATTCCTCCATCACGGAGGCACCACTGTGAATTTATGATTAGAGTATGTGGAAATAACTATTGCTTAAAGGGGACCTATTATGCACCTTTTTACAATATGTAATATAAGTCTCAGGTGTCCCCAGAATGTGTCTGTGAAGTTTTAGCTCAAAATACCCCATAGATAATTTATTACACCATGTTGTAAATGCCCATTTTTGGGTGGAAGGAAAAACATGCTGTTTTCGTGCATGTACCTTTAAATGCAAATGAGCTGCTGCTCCCAACCTACCTATCCAGAAGAGGGCGGCGCCTTTACAGCTCATGCCTCAGATGCCAAAAACTAACAAAACATGTGACATTGCAGTTCTTCATCATCATGACAGTTTATTATCTGCATGCTTTTTAAAGCCACATCAGTCTAAACTTCTGATATATGGTTTTCTGAGCGCACACACCCGAAGCACACGCACAGAAAGCTGGATGTCAGGCGGAGCGTCCAGTGAATATTAAACTAAGCCCTCTTTTACATCTTATTGCGCTTAAACTGGCAAATACACACAAGGTTATGTCAAAAGCACACACAGTTCACATAAACACAGTCAGTTATGTCTGTGAACATAAACAGAGAGTAAAGAAGTCACATGTGTATATTAGATCTGTGTATTAAAGTGACAGCAGAGTAATATACAGTACCTACTGCTGTTTATATGAATCAAACAATAAAAGAAAACAGTAAATAACTTGCTGCTCTTGATTGAATAACTTTAGTAGCTTTAATAACAATACATTTCTTACTTAAATGCTGCTGTATAATGCTCTGGCGAGACATGTGAGGGCGGGGTCTATGCTAATAGGGCGGAGTCTGTCAGCCGTCGTGGGCGGGGCCTGTGCAATGTGACATCAATGTGATTCTGAGACACTGCTTATGATTTATGGGGATTTTAAAAAAGGAGTGGGTGGATTTTTACCATTATAGGGTAGCTGTGTACACACCATGTAAAAGTGAATTTTGCATAATAGGCCCCCTTTAAATTAGGAATATGAGAACACATCTTTTTATACTAATGTAACAGAGGCCAGCTAGTAGTTGCTGTGCGGGTAAACCTCACTCCTCTGATCTCAAGAGACGCTCTAGCGACTGACGCTAGAGGTTGCATCCTTTAGCCTCCTTGTTAGAGCGTCTGACTCTCATGCCGGCGGACCCGGGTTTGAACAGGAGGGGTTACACTAACACACTGACCACTAGCGAAAATGCTTTTATTTGGCTTTTTTAGAAAGTTCAGGAAGGTCAGACATTTGTTTAGAAGCCTACAAATAGTTTAGAATCTGTTTTATTTATTTTTTTAATACATTTTTGTTACAAATTTTCAAATTTAGTTCTTCACTAAAAAGCGGTAACCTGCAATTGTTACCTTAAAGAGGTATTTCTACCTGATGTAACCCATACATTTAATTTTGTTGGTATAAGTTATGTTTATTTACGTTGCTTTAACAATAATAAATAATATACAGTATCTGACTTGAATAAAAGCAGTTAATTTAGATGTTATCATTTTCCTTAAACTTTATTTCCATGTTTTGAATCTCAGATTTCTGATGTTTTCTCAGACTTTTGGATTCCATTGTGTATTATACAAAATGGTTTTTCATGCGTTTCCCCTTTAATGGATACAGTTGCCATGGTTCCGTTCAAACTAGATGAGTTTTGCAGTCCAAATTATTGTGACATAATTGCGTGCCTGCCTTTACCAGGTTTTCTATTTACAAAAAAACAACTATTTTTCTCCTCAAGGATGATTTTTATTATCGCTGTTTTTCAAGAAACGCCCAACCTGGGTGCAAATATTAATAAGGTAGAGATAAAAGACTTAGATCATATGTTTTTGCGGTCACTCCTCAAAACGCTTGAGGACCTGTGGCGTATCATGATTCATGCACTTGTGGTAATTGGTTGCCCATATGAGGTGACCATGGCAACAATGCTGGAATGTGTCTTGTGTGTACAGAAGGATGAGTTGTCCTCTGTGTGTTCAGTTTTTCTAAAGCTCATCCTCTCATTAACACAGAGATTGTTTTATAGGTGTGTGGGAGGTCTGTTTGCACAGGGACCACACTTTCCCCTCAATTACCAAATGAGTTTGCACAGGCTCTGGCAACAAACTCCTGAAAACTCTGTGAGGACCAGGCAGAAAGTGTGCCAGGATGTATTTAAGGATGAGACACAGAGCTAATAGTATCAGAGCAATATGCAGATGTGTTTTTATGGAGCGGTGTTAATCTAATAAGCAGCCGGGGTAATTATCTTGAGTGCGGGTAGGTGTGTGTGTGTGTGTGCGTGAGTGGTGTTTTTTTAAAGTGTGATGTATAAGCGATTACACCCAGTGGAAGGTTGAAATGTGTTTATGGTGAAACAACAGCTGGACAGTCAGGCATTAAGAGATCGCCGATCCATGTGTGCGCAAATCTGCATGCTTGCACAATATGCAGTATACAGTGTAACTCCAGTCTGGTTTAGGCAGAAAAATGACTGCTTTTAATAATCTAGCACAGGTATACTGAATAAGGCATTGAGGAGTCTTAATTATCCATATGTTATTGTGCCTAATTCTGAAATAAATGCCAGTGATTGTGGCTGTTTGCTTTGACTCCTCATGTGAATGTTTTCCCTCTGTTGCCTTTGGAGAACATCTGCTTATCATTTTGCAGACAGTACAACTTATTAATTCGCCATGATGCTGTAACATCTGCTGTAACAGAAACTCGCAGAATTTGAAAATCACAGACATGCATATAATATACACACATATTAGCGCATGAGTTTGCTTTGTTAGACCATCACACACACATACACTAAGGTCTGGTTTCACAGACAAGGCTTAGATTAAACCAGGATTAGGCCTTAGTTCAAACAGGGTATTTAAGTAGCTTTAATAAACATGCCTTAGGTAAAAAAAAAAAAAAACATTACTGGTGTGCATCTTGAGACAGAACAATGGCGCTGACATATTTTAAGATATATCAGTGCAAGTTGCTTTTAGGTAAAACAGCTCAAACATGCATTTTAGTCTGGGACTAGCTTAAGCCTTGTCTGTGAAACATTTAAAACCCCTCTGTGACAAGGTATTGTTGAAATTGCTTTCACATTAATGCTCTTTTACACCCGCATAATTGTTTTGCTGATTAACTTGCCACGCTTGCATGTTTCAATTAAACACATTTTCAGGATTTATGCCCTTTTAGTTATTTTTCTCCCATCTTAAAAAATGGTCACCTTGGGCATATCTTTTTTTTGGGGGGGAATTAAATGCAGTTTAATTATTTTCACTGGATGAAATTGTTCATAAACATTCACTCATTAAGGTTTGTTGAGCACAACCTTATTAAAAGTTTCTTGCATATTCTTTTGTTTGTTGCTTTCTGTCTATGACACTCACATTCTGGCAGATCCAATGCAATAAACAAGACAGATGAAATAACCGTGATGCAAGAATTGCAAGATAGAAACGTTCTGGTTTCAAAGGTTGGCTCTCTTCATGGGAAGAACAAAACACCCTAAGGTCTCACTCTTTAGTTATTTCTTTTGAATGAGCAGGAAATGCAGTATGGGTCAGACGGCCTCTGTTCAAATGTGGTGGAAACTGCTGTCCTTTTGGTTACCAGAGTAAAACTCCAAACTATAAATGAGCGAGTGAACTGTTATGAGCACAGGTGCATGATAGGTATAATTAATGGTAGTTGTGAAGCAAAGCATCTATATTACTATTCCTCAACTGCTACTTCAAAAGACAGATTTATTAACAGTTTGCTCCAGTGCAAACCCTCTTTTGGCATTAAAAACTACTGTCAGGATTTACTAAAGACAAGCAGTGATAAATTAGCGCTGAAAGGCGTGGACAGGGTTATTTTTGCGGCTGACCTTATTGCACATGCATTTGTAGGAGTTTCCCTTTCAGACACAATATTTATGTGAGGAGAGTTTTTAAATGAACCAAGCAAGGTGGATGCATTTACCAAGGTTTGCACTCGTCAATATACTTGTCTTTGTGCCATTATTTAACACACAAAAAGCATGCTTTAAACCAGATGCTAATTTGCGCTGCTCTTGGTAGATTGCGATGGTCATTATGCAAATGATCTGGCTGCGTCTGTGTTCTTTAATTTGCACGTTGTCAGTGGATCTGCGCTTTTTTGGAATTGCGCTCTTACGCTAATTTGCCCTGTTTAGTAAATCTGGCCCAAAATGTTAGCAAGTAATTTGTCCTGCATAAATCATGTGGCTTAATGAGGTAAAGTGGGCTTGTATTTGTTTTGTATTTGTTAATGCCCTCGTGACCTCTCAGAACACAACAGAAACTCCCCCACATCCTAGCAACTATAGAACACTCTAGCAACCACCTAGCAACATCCTAGCAAACATCCAATCACTGGAATTTATTAACATCTGTTCAAAAGTTTGGGGTCAGTATGATTTTTTTGGATTTTTTTTAAAGAAACTTTTATTCAGCAAGAATTAATTAAAATGATAAAAGGTGACAGTAAAGATAATTTAGTACAACATAGTAAAAATAATAAATGCTGTTATTTTCAACTTTTTTTTTTTTTTATAAAATGTATCACTATTTCCACAAAAATAATTTAGGGTTAGATCACCCTCATGTCGTTCCAAAACCTTAAGACCTCCTCCTCCTCCTTCTTCTTCTTCTTCTTCCATTGACAGCCTACGCAACTACCACTTTCAAGCCTCAGAAAGGTAGTAAAGCCATCATTAAAGACGTTTTCATTCAACGACATCATTAAAGTTTTTGATGTTGTTTATATGTCTATGTGGTGTTTTTAATATGTTTTAAGACAAGCCATGTGCAAATTCATAAATCAACACCATTGCTGAATATTTTCTCCTTAAACCTGCAATGAAAAAAAGACGTGGTTTGAAATCGCTGGTGTTTCTTAGGTCTTAACCAATCACGTCAACGTGCGGCGGCTTTAGCATATCATTAACTATTCTCTGAAGCAGGGGAGGCTCAAGAGAAGCTGGTTATCCAGTATTTCTTTCTGTTGATATGAAAAATCATGTACATTTAGCCATATAGCACGTGAATTATGTATATGATTTATATTATGATGTTATGATGAACTTCATAGCTTTCTCCACTGACGTTCTGAGTTGTTCAAAGCGTTTCTAAGGATGCTGATTTTTAGAAGGCAGACTGAGATGGTGAATGTGAACATGGTTTGTGTAACATTAGCAACACATTATTAGCTGTTTGATAACGTAATCAAGCAAAAGGCTAATCATATCAATTACCGTTGTGTCCGACGTTGTAGAGAGCGATACATTAAATGCATTACCATTCTGATACATTGACCAGCCTGTATGAGTGAGTGGAGGCGGGGCTCATTTGCATATTCAAGGTTCTGCGTATACTAAATGAAGCAAGGCTGTAGTTACATTTAAGCTACTTTAAGGCATGAATAAAAAAACTTTTAAATGTGTCATTTTGGTGATTTTTAAGGGATACAATTATCGACTACAGGGGGACTTTAAAAGTAATCCAAGTAACTCCAGTGGTTTAACCTCAATTTTATGAAGCGATGCGAGTGTTGTTTGTGCAAAACTGTGTTTTACTACCTTGGGACTTGAAATTGGTAGTTGGCTCTCAATGGAGGGACAGAAAGCTCTCAGATTTCATTTAAAAGATCTCCATTTGTGTTCTGAAGATGAACGAATGTCTTACAGGTTTGGACAATACACTGAAAAAAAAAAACAATAAGTAAAATTTATTACATTAAGTTTTTGCATGCAGGTTTTTTAAGTAAAAATCACGTATGGAATTAAGTAAACTCTACTTAACGAAATTAAGTAAAATAAAATAAAATAAGTAACTTTAACTTAGTAATTTCTACCTAGTGGAAGTTTCCTTTGCTTTTTACTCAAACAATATAACACTGAATTAAACCACGCTTTTAAAGTGTATGCTTTACTTAGAAACATCTGAGTAAATAATACAATAGATATTGAGTAGACATCATATCTACGTAATAGTAGTAATGTGGCCACTGAACACAGAGACCTCAACATTTGATGGATCATTTTTGAGTGTGAATGTGTCATTTTGAGTCACAGAATGACAAGTTACTAAACCTAACAACAAAAGATATGATAAAACAGCTGGAAAACAGCGAAAAATCAACCTTATTAATTATTCAAGCCCAGTGCATGATGGGAACACCAGTAGTAGTTTTACTTAATTATACAACGTTGATATTTACACTTTAATTTCTATAAGCTTGAATTGAGTACTATTATAGCATTTATTTTGTTTTTTTAATTCTTGCCTGAACTTCTTTTTAATGTAGAAATTACATTCGTTCTTTCTGTAGTATTTACTTCACCACAGAATCATTTTTATAAGTGTACATGAGGGTGAGTAATTAATGACAGATTTTATTTAATGTTTGGGTAAACTAACCCTTTAAGCAGCACAACTGTTTTTTATCATTAATAAGAAGAAAAAGAAGAAGAAGAAGAAGAAATGTTTGTTGTGCAGAACGATCTAGGGATTATATTATATTATGTTATATTATATTATATTATATTATATTATATTATATTATATTATATTATATTATATTATATCATATCATATCATATCATATGATATCATATTATATTATATCATATTATGTTATATGTTACACAGAAGACTGGAAAATTCAGCTCGCAAGGAAAATATTTTGTTTAATGCTGGGCAATCGATTAATCGCGTCCAAAATAAAAGTTCATGTTTACATAATATATGTGTGTGTGTACTGTGTATAATTTTTATGTATATATAAACACACACACATGCATGTATACATTTAAGAAAATGTTATATTTATTATATATATATATACATCATATACATGCAAATATTTCTTAATGAAGGAGTGTGTATATATGCATAATAATTATACACAGTACACACACATATTCTGTAAACACAAACTTTATTTTGCATACAATTAATTGCGATTAATCGATTGTCCAGCACTATTATTTTTTTAATAGATTCAAATAGATTCAATTTGACAGGTTTTTTTTTTTAATCAAATAAATGCAGCATTGATAATCATAAGAGACCATTTATAAAATCTTACCAACCCGAAACTTTTGAATGGTTGTATAACATTTTCCTCTCATAAAATAAGGCATCTAAACTAAAATCATTTGCAGCAGCAGTAGTAGGAAAATCATGGTATGTTTTTTTTCGCTTACATTTCTGTTTTGGGGCTCCGGGCACACATGATAGTAGGAGTAAGGCAGGTGGTGGGGATTGCTGAGTTTAGAGAATGGTGAGTAGGTGCTCCCGAGTTTAATAGGACACAGCCTTAAGGTTATGGCAGTGCACCTGCTTCCTCTGCACACTCAGGCTCAGTAAAAGTCCACAGCTGCACAACATTTCTTGCTTCACTTTGAATAATGGATGAGAACCAACCTTAATCTGCAACAGGTCTTCCTTGTGCTCAGACATTCTAGAAACTTGACAATATTGGGTATTTGACAGCTCTGCCATGTAGAGAGCGATTACATCTACTTTAAATCAAGAACAGTTTGGTGCAGCTATGAGAATGATTTTATCTGGACCTGCCGGATGCACCAGCTGTGCGTAAGTTACAACTTAGCCTAGTTTTTATGTAAATGGGCATTAAGTTACAACTTACGCAAAACCCGTCCTAAACAGCGCGCCGGTGTGTGCATCTGTCTCACCGGTCCATGTTGTGCATGTCAAATCAGTCATAATCAATAAATGCATTTATGGGTTTTTTTTTGGTACCTATTTTCGTATTATAGTATTTGGTTATTGATCCTTGTTAATTTCATTTCAAATACAATTTCTAAATGTTATTTACATACATTTTATTTACATTTATTATGTTATTCATGATTAAGTATCGTATGTGAAACTTATTTTTACCGTTATTATCAAGGCAAAAGTAGTTAGGGATAAACTGAAATTCACGGCATTTCAACACAACTTCTGCTCACGTATTTGACGGCTATTATGGGATCATTGATGGTAAACGTCACATTATGCATTACTTCACGGAGAGCTTACGACCTACTAGCTACGTTCTGCCTTAAGAACAAATGGTGCAACCGAATAAAGTACAGGGTTAGTTCAAACTAGCTAGTAGTTACTAAGCCTCTAGTGTGGGCTTTACGTTCCAATTTAAGAAAGAATTTACGAACGGCTGGTGCAACCCTACCCTTTTGAGTAGAACAGCAGCAGAAATCCAGCCATCTACTGGCGTTCAGAAAACTGAGTGTTGAGAGAACTTTTGGATAACTGCCTTTGATGGCTCAGAGGGCGATGCAGCACTTCTGGGATCTAAGTGAAATTGAGTGGTTCTCACATGAATCATGTTCCCATGGTCATACACTCACAGAAAGAGTGTGAATGGTTGAAATTAGGTGTGTTAGAAGATACGCACACTATTCTTTTGGGAGGAATTATGTGATGCAAGCAGGGCTTAACATTAACTTTTTTGGCTCACCAGCCACTGTGGCTGTGGTTTTCCAAAGTTACTAGCCACTCAGCATTTTTGCTGGCCAAAATTTAGAAATTTGTTGTTGGCTATATGTAAATGACCACTGTACACACCCAAATCAAGTCTACATGAAATGTATAACAGGAAAGGTCATCAAATTTTAGCTCTGATAATTGTGTGTAAAGCTCCTTAATCGAGACAGAGAAACACTAATAGTTGCTGGTCAGAAAAAAAAAAAAAAAGATTTTTGGTGTAAATATAATTTATTCTCAATCAATACTCTCATCAGTGTTTCATCTGCTGACATATTTAAATCTAGCATATTTTGTGTATGAGCCAACTTTACACCAGTCACATCAGATGCGCTGTGGTTCTGCTGTGATCTTTGTTTGTCTGAAATCACTGAATGATGAATGAATCTCTGCGTACATCGCACACATCTCTGCTGTGTTGTTTATGATGTGAGTGCAGATTTCAGTGAGAGAGAGCAAAACTCCAGCGCTTCAGCGATTACTGATCTGAACGCCTCCGATTATTAGACATTGCATTCATAAGCTCAACAGAATCACGTGTGATTGGTTGTAATGCGTAACGCGATTATAACAGATGCCTTTTGAGAAGACTACAATAAAATTCAACCCGCCAAAGTGGCTCGTGGGAGAGACTGTGTTACACACCACAGCTGAAATACACACGCAAATGGCAGGTTGGCAGGTGCAAGCCCAGGATGCAAGTAGGATGCAGTGTTTAGTTTTTGTTTCTTTTACTCTCTATGAGAAATTGATTTGGCCATATCTCACAGGACGGTAGAACTGAAATCTGAATTGGAATGAGAAATTTACTGAATTACAATATAAAGAAATTCAACACGTAATGCATTCTATATTGTTCTCTCTGTCTGTGTAAAGCTTATACATCTTCAACCTTTTTTTAAAACCTTCAAATGAGGCGTTGTCAAGTTAAAGCAAGCTCAGGGATGGAAACAAAAAGGTTCCTAGTTCAATCTGCGCAAAGTGCGAGATATAGGCACATTAGTTCTACTTTAAACAAATTTTACACAAGTTATTCTCCTAAATAAAAGAAAAGAGCCTCAGCTGAGCTTCCGATATGCTTCATAAAGTACATTACATTAAAACAGAAGCTGCAGGTGTGTTATTCTTCGAAAATAATGAAGTGTGATGAACAAGCATAGCAGGTTACCAAAATACTAGCAGGTGCACAGCATGAATCATAGGCTCTTTTATAAACATGGTTAAGAACATTGAAAAATTCTGAGCTAAAATGACAGCAATTATGATATTCAAGAACAGCTATGCCAAATCTCCTGGAGATTTGTTGTGTTGTTTCTATGCAGATATCTAATAAACAAATAATATACTCATACCATACAGCTGGAATCTCCACCTGCCAAATAGTAAAAAACGGTCCCTATTAAGACAATATTAAAGTAGTGATGTGCAAAACTCCATGTTTTCAAAATCAACATAATCTGCTGTATAATTAAGCTTCACCTAACCCTCATCAAGCATTGACATAATACAGATGATTGCGTTCTAGCGAAACGGAGTGGTCTAGAACAGAATACAGACATTTTAGGCTGACTATTTTAACATGCTATTTTGAAATGCATGCATGGGACACCCACCAAAAAACAAGTTGGCACAACAGTCAAAGACACTCATTTGCATATTTATGGTTATAGTGGATGTTCTTTAAACGTGATCAGGGCTTGACATTAACACCTGCCAACCTGCCATTTGCGTGTGTATTTCAGCTGTGGTGTGTAACACAGTCTCTCCCACGAGCCACTTTGGCGGGTTGAATTTTATTGTAGTCTTCTCAAAAGGCATCTGTTATAATCGCGTTACGCATTACAACCAATCACACGCGATTCTGTTGAGCTTATGAATGCAATGTCTAATAATCGGAGGCGTTCAGATCAGTCATCGCTGAAACGCTGGAGTTTTGTTCAGAGCGGCTCTCACTCACTGAAATCTGCTCTCTCATCATAAACACAGCAGAGATGTGTGCGATGTACGCAGAGATTCATTCATCATACGGTGATTGACTGTTTCTGTTCTATTTCAGCAGCGGAAACTGTTTCAAACAAAGATCACAGCAGAACCACAGCACATCTGATGTGACTGGTGTAAAGTTTGCTTGACATTTGATATTCGCGAATTTAGGGACCGTCTCTAAAGTTACATACGCCATTGGTATACATGTTTCTAACTTCAATAGCATTTGAAGAGAATGACTTACATTCATGGAACCAACCATCACATGGAAATATGTATTTAACTAGGCTACTGTATGGGCTCGTACACAAAATATGTTAGATTAAATATGGCATAGCTGCTTGAGAATAAATTATATTTACACCAAATACACACACTTTTTACAAGCAACTGTTAGTGTTTCTCTGTCTAGATTTTGGAGCTTTACGCACAACCTTATCAGAACTAAATAGGCCTATTTGATGACCAGTCATGTTACACATTTCATGTAGACCTGATTTTGGTGTGTACAGTGGTCATTTACATATAGCCAACAACAAATTTCCCAACAACTACATTATGGCCAGTGAAAATGCTGATGGGCTAGTAACTTTGGAAAACCACTAGCCACGGTGGCTGGTGAGCAAACAAGTTAATGTCAAGCCCTGAATGTGATAATATAAAGACAACATTCCTGAGGGAGTCTGCACTGTGCAAAATTACTAACAGCTAAATTAAAGCATCTTCAGCATGTTAATTCAGACAGACAGACAGATAGATAGACAGATGCTCCTTGAGCAATTCACGATTCTCAGGGCTTGTTTATCCCTCATAAATCACAAAGAGCTGCTGTATCAGCATGTCCTCGAGCTAGTTTTTAAAACCACTACATAATCATTATTTGATCAATTAGATCTAAAGCCTCTCTATTTGGATCATGAGATTTTAAAGCCTTCAGGTGAACCTCAGGCCCTGCAATGCTGATTTCAGAAGAAGTTTGCTCTGCAGAATACTCTTGTATGCAAGTGTTGTGGACATGTGTTGTGTTCTCGGTGTCCCTATTACCCTATGCTAAATTCTAGATACTCGCAGCTGGCTTCTCTTCTGAGAGGGAAGGGTAAATATAAAGACAACTAAATTATGCAAGACGCGCATGAAAATGTCAGAGCTAAATTCAGTATTTCTTCCATTGTCTTCCTGGCATTTCGATGTTTTATGCATTTTATAATTAGGCAGAGGCTCCAGAGGGAATGGAGAGCAATAAGACCATGCATTGCTATAGCCGTCTGGGGTGTCACTACTCAGACCCTGGGTTTATTTGAAAGGCAAATTTCAAAAGTGAAGTCAATCACTGTATTTTAGAATGAAAGGTTGACCATACCGGCGACCATCTGCTGTCGCTCCTTAAAATGTCTCAAAAAGCATGCAATTATTGTAATACGGCTAGCTGCAAGTTGTTCAACTGTGGCAATAGTAGCATGTGATGGTACTGTAGTAGCATTAAAATGTCAGGCAAGATAAGTGAGTCACTGAGTGAGTTCAAAGACTATAGATATAGAAAGACAGTTCACTCCTACTACTTATGAATGGGAGAAACTGCAATACGCAATATGGCGGAATACGTCCCGCCTTCTAAGTAAAAGAGCCAATCGCTGATTGATAAAAGTCACTGCGTCACCGCAGCTGCTGTTAGAAGCTCCGGTTCCCATAGAAACCTGAGACTCGTTCTCAGGACTGCACATGCGCATTAGCTGGTCTAGCCTGCAAAATAAGCTTTTTTAATGCTATTTTAGCATAAGAAACCACATTTATGGGATAGTTTAGGTCAGATTTTTTTGCTGATTTGAAATATGTTATTTAATTGTGAGTTCGGTTTTTGAGATTGCAGGATTCCCCCATTCAAGTAGATAGGACTTGGTCTTGGATGCCCAAAATAGCTGCCCGGAGGCATTGCAAATATGGCTGCTGACTGAGTAAACAGACTTTCCTTGAAAGGGAATTTTAGTAAACCGACGTTATCGAACGGACCAAAATTAGACTTGACATGCAACGGCTGAAATTTTTTACCCACAATATTTCAAAATATGTGAAAAGAGTAATTATCAAGCATATTTTTTTTAAGTAACAATAAAAAATTAGCAAAGCATTGAATTATAAAGGCCATATTTTGACTATTTTAGATTAAGTTGTTACTCTAAATTTGACAAATAGCACGGCATTTACCTCTCTCAGGGAGCAGTAAAAATGCATGCATTGATGAATGCGTTCTGTGTACAAATGGCGTTCATCAGGTATTGCTCGTACTGTTCATTCAATCTATAATGTATTGTCTCTTATATTTGCCTACCTGGGTTGGCATGTGCCATTTTTAACACTTTTCGTTTACTGTTAAGTGTAGGCGTATACATCATGACTAAATTAGATTTTATTCAGTTGCTCTTTTCTAATACACAGTACAAAGGACTGTCAATTTAATGTTAATTTAATGTAATTAATAAAAAAAAATAACACAATAAAAATGTATTCAGTAATAAGACATTCTCCGACCATTCGAGAAATTTGATTGATTAATTGAGATTTATTTTTTAATTGACAACCCTAATATATATATATAAAAAACTTGTATTTTCCCTTACAGAAACGGCACCAGAGTTGGTCACTTTATTACAGAACCGTGAAGAAGAAAATTAAACCAGAAAAAAAGGCAATGAGATTAATCGCAAGAAAGAACAAACAAACAAAAATGATGAAAGATATAAAACAAATGAGGAAATGCAATAGCACAGAATGTAATATATATATATATATATATATAGATGATGCGATGAGAGGTTTGTATAGTTGTAAAACAAAGGAGATGAGAGGAGAAAAAAGGTGAAGAGTAGAAGAAATATATTTTGCAGAAGGAATAGGGATAATTACATTTTGTATATTAAAACACGACTCAGTGAGGAAATAAGATGTTCTTGTAGAAAATAATATAGGGGGAAAAAACATGGGGAAATCATTTCTGGGTGACCTGATGGCCGTTCCTAGTTTAATGAATTGTGCCGAAGAAGGCTATGCTGGGTAAATGGAACTTATTACTGTATAAAAACCATGAGGTCCTCGATACGGCGTATATGGTTATTGCTTGTATTGCTTTTTTATGTTTCATATTATCTGCTTGTCTCTAATTGCCTTTTACAAAAATGACCAATAGCCCTTTGCTGCTGTTAGGAACATGTCCAAGGTAGTTCATACATCATTAGGAATCCAAACCTGCATTCAGTCCTTCAGAAAATTCATTTTCATGGCTTTGAAGAAGGATTATAAAGGGACGTCAGGGAATGGAACTAACCCCTGTATGGAACTAATGGTTTGATATTATACCATATGCATGGATGCATGAAGGCATTGCGTCTCTCAAAGCCGATGTCTACCTGCACTTTACATAATCTATGCAAATTCATTGATATAAATGGCCCTTGTCGCCCTTGGTCAAACGTCAAACATTATTTTCAGACTTGCGTTTTTCACTGAGGAGACAATAGTTTAAAATAAAATTGAATATTTTTGGGTCAGTTGTATGTAGGGTTGGGTACCGAACTCTGTACTTTTAAGGGCACCGACTGAATCAGATGAATCGGTAGACTACTACGAGTACCGATTTACATTAAACCAAATTTCGGTACCTGAGAATGCATATAGACTAGTGTCTGTGAATATTAAACCGCAAAAAGACTATTTCAATATGAATCCTGCATGTCCTGTGTGTTTCTGTGTGAATGAATGGCGCAGACGCGCGGTTTAATTGACCTCACAGGTCGCGTGTTTCCATCTCTGCCGTCTCATAGAGGACATGAATGCATGAACTTCATCTCCAGAGCCACTCTGAGAGTCACTTCATGAGCATTTACCGTTTCATTTGAGAAAAACTACCGTCATATCATAATTTCAGGTTAAAATGTGAAAGGTACCCAACCTTAGTTGCATGCCATATGTACAGTCAGACAGTGATTATCATAAAATAAACTCTAGAAGGTTGATCAGAAGTCAAACACAACGCAGAAGACATGAAATACTGATTTATGAAAAAAAAAAAAAAAAAAAAAATAGCCCACTACATTGTAAAAATATATTCTTCAAGGTTTTAAAGAGAGTACATTTTTCAAGAAAATACTATTTCAGTACTTAAAAATGTCATGTTGTGTTACTTGCAGATTCCTGGTTATTATTTGTGAAATATATATGTATATATGCTGATCATCAAAGTGATACCTTCGTCTTCTCTTCCTGTCTGTTCAGGTCAAAGGGATTGGCAGAAGAATGCTGGCGCCAGGTGCCCAGGGGCAGGATGGCGTTGTGTTGGCAGAGAGCTGCGGTTGTTAGATGGTTCCTCTTGATGCTCCTGTGGCACTGGGCACCTCTGGGCCCACTGAGCTGGTTTCTGGCTCTGGCTGAGCGTCTGGACCAGAAGACCTCACCGTTCTCTTCCATCTCCGGCCGGAGCAGCGGCCAGCTGGACTGGCTCCTGTCTGATAAAGGGCCCTTCCATCGCTGTCCAGAATACACTGAGTTTAAAGAACGCTTCCAACAAGGCTTCTCCACACGCTATAAAATCTACAGGTTTGTGCTGTGATGATTATATTATTAGTTAAAAATATTGCATAATCAAAATGAACTTGTGATCAAAATCAGGTCCCATTGAAAATTCAGAGAAACCTGTGTGAAAATAAATATAAAATCAACTCAAATTCAATAAAAAAAAGCCATTTTTCTCAGTGGCACTATTGGCATAGTTACTGTTTTTTTTGACTGCTACTGTTTTTAGCAAGATTTTTTGAAAAAGTCTGACCAAGGCTGCATTTATTTGATCAAAAATACAGCAAACACAGTAATATTGTGAAAAATTATTACAAGTTTTAATATATTTTAAAATGTAATTTATTCCTGTGATGGTAAAGCTGAATTTGCAGCATCATTACTCCAGTCTTCAGTGTCACATGATCCTTCAGAAATCACTCTGATATGAGGATTTGATGCTTAAAAACATTTATTATTATCATCATCATCATCATCATCACGGCTGAAAACAGTTGTGCTGCTTAATATTTTTGTGGAAACCATGATACATCTTTTATAGCAGGGGTATTCAATTAAAGTTCCAAGAGGTCTCTATATTTCTTTACCTCTATATATACTTCCCAGCGGAGGTCCGGATAATACTTTTTTTTGGGAACAGTTATACATTTCCATCTGGGCAGCCATAGTACTTTGTAAAAGAAAATATCCTAAACACTGAAACAAAGTGTTTTACCAACATTTAAAACATTTCTTCCAACATGAATATAAAAAGGCTAGATGAGATGTTTTATCAGGGTATTATTATTATTATTATATATTTAGACATCTACATGTATGGCACATAGAAGGCCCTGTGACTGAGAAAACATACTGCAGGGTTTACCATTTTTATATTTTGCTCAAAGTAATAAACTACTAAAAGTAAAAAACAAACATAGTCTAATAATCAAAACTCTCATCATGAGCACAGAACAAAGTTAACTAGTAATTTCAAAGTTTTTTGTCTTCCCTTGCCACCTCTAAATAATTTTCCAAATTCTAACATGTTTTATTATTAAATGCTCTTAATATGCTGATTAATAATGCTAAATGTATGGAAAAACATACGCGTTAACTTGTCACAAACCTGGTTTAGGTAAACGGTCGGAGGCATCAGTATGACAGATGAAAATAATTGCATGTTGCATTCTCATTTTCTGCAGCGTTTTAGCAAAAGTATCTATTTTGCTGCTCAAAGTGTTTCCGCTACTGTTGTTAAAATAACTGCGTCATCTGCAGCTCTTAATGTGGCGCTTTACGTCTTTAGCGGGAGAGAGAAGCAACACACACGCAACAGAAAGGGCTTGAATGAAGCGTGTTTGGCCGAAAGATCATTACCATAAATGACCCTGAGCGCTTGTGGTGTGAACCGCTCTGTTGTTGAGGGTGCTTTCACACTTGGCATGTTTGGTTCGATTAAAACGAACCCTGGTGCGATTGCTCTGTAAGTGCGGTTCATTTGAACATGTGTGAACGCGGCCAACCGAACCCTGGTGCGCACCAAACAAGTGGACCAAGACCGCTGAAAAGATGGGTCTCTCGGTACACTTCCAAACAAACTCTGGTGGGGTTCGAATGATATATGAATGCAACACAGACCAAAGACATATAAACGAACCAAAAACAAGAAGTTGAGGAGAGATTCCTGCCGCTGTTTTGACTCTTCGGTCAGTCTTGTGATGGGTCAAAAAAGCACAGTAAGAAGTCCTGACAACATCATAGCAGGAGATACTAACGTCGCAGTTGTGATGAGGCTTCGATCTGATGCAGCCCATGATATCATTGTTGAGTGGGCAGGTGCAGTCACATGATAGAGAAGGGCCATAGCGCATGCAGTGAAGACTTATTTTCTCGGACGCTGTCTGCAGTTACTAAAACCAACACAACAGAACGACACACTGTTTACATAGTTGACAGTGTCCATTTACATCTACACTGACCCATAAATGATGATGACCTTGTAAGGGACCCCCTCTCCTAAAATATAAAAAAGCTATATATTTACTTAAAAATTATACTGTGTAAAATTGTATGTTTGGGGTCAGTAGGCCTACATTTTTTTTTTTTTTTTTCAGCAAGGATGCATTAAATTGCTCACAAATGAGAATAGAGACATTTAGAATGTTACAAAAAATATTTCTAATAAATGCTGTTCTTTTGACCTGTATGTTCATCCAAGAATCCTGAAAAAAATTGTTTCCACAAATTTATTAACCAGCACAACATTGATAATAATGAGGAAATGTTTCTTAAGCATCAAATAAGCATATTAGAAATTTCTGAAGGATCATGTGACACTAAGGACTGGAGCAATGATGCTGAAAAAACTCAGCTTGGCTATCACAGAAATAAATAAAAATCTAAAATATAGGGGAGACCGGGTATGGTTGTAACATGGGGAGTGTTATAACCACCAATTCCACCAGGATAAGCTAGGAGTCCTATGATCATTTCAGTTTTTACTCACTTCCTCTCAGATCCCATATGAACCTCAGACAGTCTGTATGGAGCGATTTGGCAACTCAAAGTGTGGGTAAAATGTGCCGTATGCAGTCTCTGGACCCACCAAGCCTGCACTCTAGGGTTAACATCATTCATTTGTCACTATTCATAGTTTTCAGTCACATGACTGTCGCAGAGCCCTGGAGGGAAAAACAGCCATAGAACTGCAGCAAAGCCTGTCAGTTTTCCATCTTAAAAACAAAAATATGTGAACGAGATGCACGTTTTGGGCACTTGTGATCCATACACAGCACCTGCTGCAGTGTTTCAACCACTAAAAACAGCGGGACGTTTTTAAAACGCTTAACGTAAAAACACTTAGGGTGGGTTGCACCAATAATTAAGCAAAGTTTAAAGCTAATCAAGGATTTGTTAATTTGGGTTTTCTGCAGCGAGTACCACTTAATTTTAAACACAGATTAAATATGCAGAAAGGGCTGATCATGCAGCATAGGCGGAGGGTGAACTGACGTCAGGCGAGGATGCTTAATCGGTGCAACCCATCCTTAAAGTGCCTCAATATACTAAAACAGTGATATTAAATTCAGCTTACACTTTTTTAATGATGCATACAGGTGAGCAGATGAGCCCAGAATATGAATTTTTATAATGGGTTTCGATGGAAAAAAATGCTTATGTTGTATTTAAATTCTGTGTTCATCTGCTTGCCTGTACAAAGTATGCATCATCAATAAGGTGTATTTTGAGTTTGGTACTGTCTTACAACATTTAGTACTTACACAAACCTGGTAAAAATGACTGGTGGTCAATGGAAGAAAGCCTTGTTTTGCCCTCCAGGTGGGTGTTCCTATAACGGTGTGACGTCACGTGAAAACTATGAATTGTGATTCTGACTGAGAATATTGACACACTGACACACAAACTCACATACACATAGACAGTGTTTTTTGCTGGACCATTATGTCCTTTACACACACAAAAAAATACCACATTAAGGAAGTTTGTTCTAGTAGAGTATTTCACACACACACATGTACACACTCCTGAGTCAAACAGTAAGTGGACTTGAGCTGTGGTCAGTCACAGAAAATGAGACATTGTTTTTGTATTGTTCTTTTGGTTTTTGAAGCATATTGCATGGTGTTGCCGCTGTTTTTGCTTCTTTTGTCTAATTGTTTGTCACAATTTACCCCAGCATGTTACCTACCCCTTAGTGGGGGAGATTGTAACAAAGGCACACCATGTATTTGACATCGACTTATAAGGGCTGTGATAATCTTGCAGAGGTTTGAATTGGTGCCTTTTGTAGTAAACAAACGTGGGTACTTTGTATAAAATTGTATCCACTCTAGCTCAAAAATGAGTATTACAACCATACCCAGTCTCCCCAATTCAAATAGAACAATTTTTTTTTATTCTGATAATATTTCACTGTAACAATATTACTGTTTTACTGTATTTTTAATCAAATTTAAATCAAACTTTTTTTTTTATCTTACCATCCCCAGACTGTTGATCAGTAGTGTAAAATTATGGCTGTCAATAAATTATATTGTCTTTATTAATACATTTATTTTAATTTATTGTTATTAATTATAATATTTACATTATTCTTTCTTGAGATAAGGGACAAAACATGTTTTAGATGTTAAAACTAACACTACATTATTAAAAAAATATATATTTTTGTAGACAAAGGTTTTTCTAAAACTTAATATTTAATCACTCCACAACTTAATTTGTGTCAGACACACTTAAAAGCATGCTAATTTAATTTAATCTATCTAAAAACAGAGTAAAGTCTTCAGTTATGTAATATTGGTGTTCAGTAGGAGGTAAGTCATAAAATAAAATAAAAAAAATGAACAACCCAGTTTCTAAATTCCTTAATTATCCTCCCTCCTTTTAATATTAATCATATATCGCCAATGATCTTAGGTAATTAAGACATACTATCATGTAGTTCCATTGATGTTTTAGCATTTTTCCACAATAAATAAAAAAAGACATTTCTTTCAAAATGAACAAAAACCTTCACCTGATGGTGTAAAATACTGATGGAGTTGACAAAGCTCGAGCTGAGGCCAAATATACAGTATATGTAAATAAAATCATGAAACAGAGAATTCCCCATATGCAAACCAAAATAATAATAATAACATATTAAATCACATTATACAGTTCTTTTGAGAGCACTTGTCAACCATCATTCATAAAACCTGACAGAGTTGACAAAATTAAAAAAATTTCCCAGCTTAACCAAATGTTGTACAGTGGAGCAATTTATTGTATTGCCCTCAGTTGTAGCTGCCTTAATAAACATATCAAAATGTATCTGGGCAAGATTTATCCCACAACTATTCACAGAAACTATTACACTGCGATGACGGAGTTGACATGTTAAGGCTGTGACCACAGAGACATCAATATTAATTGTTTCAAAATATTAAAAAATCTATAACTTCCAAGAGTGTCTGACTGTGAGATCCACAATGAGCAGGAAATAGTAAGTGCTCCTCAGAGTTAAAGCTGCCCATGACACTGCCGGATTTATTCAGAATTATAAAAAATCCTGTTGACGCAAAGTGAGGACACAACTTTTATAGCCATTTTTAATGGAAAATATAATTCTATATTATGAATTGTTGTATTGTTTGACATCTTAAAGATCTCCGCCTTTTAATGAAAAATGTGTTGCATTTTTAAACACTTTGTTTGGTCACATTGTGACCTAATGCTGAGGACAGGTTAGATTACATGTGTTTCCAAGCATAGAGTGATTTTAAAGTAATACTAAAGAACTTATTTAAAAGTATAAGCAATGAATGTCCTGAGTATACAAATGTCCCTTAGATGTAACTTGTTAGGTATTTTTATTGTGTTGATATTCTTACATTTTAATATAAATAGGGCTTTTGTGTTCTCAAGAATCAGTGATTTCACAGTTTTTCATAGTTTGAAAACCCCTGCACTACACTACGCCATCTAGTGTGGTCTTCTTTTATATGTTCCCTGGGAATCAAACCTGTGACCTTGCCATTGGTAGCGTCATGCACAGCAACAGTCATCATTTTTCTGAAAAGTGCAACACGGTGGTGATTATTCAGTTTTAATTACATGCGCACGACATGCCGCTAACATCAATCATTCAGTACAGTGCATTTTAAATATCGATCGCTACACATTCATTCCAGTCTATGTCAAAGACACATGCACAGTGGGAAGGTAAGGTGTGTTTGGTGCATTACTGTGGCTGACCTCAGCTCTGCCAGGGGAGTTTGGCCTTTCTGCCTGCTTCTTTTGCCCCCCGCCGGTGCGCAGCCGACTCTGTCCAACTGTCTCCGCTCGCCGAATTCAGAAACCAGCATGCCTACAGCAGCTGGGCAGAGAAAGGCCCACGGAACTGTGATGGACCCAGTGAGGGGGAGACGAGCCTCTGCCAGCGCTGTTTGAAAGGCTGTCCTGCAAGCCAAAGAGTCTGTGTGGGTGTTTGGGTGTAGGCTAGTCTTCTGTATGTGCCTCACAGTTCACATGCATTGTGTAAACAGAATCACTGAACTCACACTGAAAAGATGGGACTTCAGCTGGTCACTGCATTGGCCCTTTGATATGATAACAGATCAGGATTTCCAAGAAGAGAAACTGGGTTGCACATCACAAGAGGAGAACACCAGCAGGCATTGTACCTTTTACTGCTTCTTTGGGCACAGCTCCCCTCTGGGGGTTAACAATGCACCAGAGGATCCCCGGCAGAGTGAATTTTATGGTCTTCAGTCATACTGCCAGCTCCGACGGGGATTTTTTTCTGTTGTGAGTGGAAAGAGATGTGCGCTTGCATTAGTTTTCTTTTTTCCAAGGCTTTAGCAGCAGTTGACATTTACATTCAGAAGTTATTGAATATGAAAACCTCTGTGAGCTTAATAAAAAGAAATACATAACACTGGTCTACAATTTTGTTTAGAAGTTGTCTGCTTCAGAGATAAACTGTGGAGTTTATTATGTATTTTGATGTGCTGAATTCAAATATGACAATTAAAGCAATGTAGCTAATCACAGTCATAGTTGTTGATCTCTTGAACGCAATGGCCAATCAGAAGTGTTTAAAGGAACACAGCGACTTTTTGGGACTTTAGCTTATTCACTGTATCCCCCAGAGTTAGATAAGTCCATACATACCATTTTTATCTCCGTGCGTGCCATAACTCTGTCTGACGCACCCACCGCTAGCCTAGCTTAGCACAAAGACTGGAAGTAAACGGCTCCATCTAGCCTACTGCTCAGTAAGTGACAAAATAACGCCAACATTTTCCTGTTTACATGTTGTGATGTGTAGTTACATCGTGTACTAAGCCCGACGGAAAATGAAAAGTTGCAATTTTCTAGACCGATATGGCTAGGGACTATACTCTCATTCCTGCGTAATAATCCAGGAGCTTTGCTGCCGTACCATGGGTGCAGCGGACAAATTAAAATAGGCTAACTTCCGTCAACATAACCAACGTGACAACCTGCTTGCACAGAGAGCGTGCTGGGGACTATTTTCAGGCGCTGCGTAATTATTTATATATATATATATATATATATTTATATATATATATATATATATATATATATATATTTTTTTTTTTATCAAAATGACTGGTGGTAATATTTCTCAGACTAGTTTTTGGTGGTAATTTTTCCCGCTTAGAGTGGGAAATATGACCAAAATCTTACAAGTAAACCACAGCAATAAGCTTTACTTAATATAAGTAAAATATAAGGAATTAAATAACAACTTATAAATAAACAGTTGAAAAATTGAATGATTCGCCTTCGCTCCCACGATCGCGGAACTGGAAGAACTGGAAAACTATCGGCTGAAGAATAAAATCCATTTTATGTGTCTGTGGTACACTCAGACAGAGATTGGCCGTGATATACGATGCATGTTGGTCTTATTTGTAGTCGTAATACAGCAAATTATATTTGGACTAGCGAAAAAAAGAACTACAACACCCCGGAATAAAAAACAAACACACACACACACACACACACACACACATACTCTAAAGCCCTGCGGGAGCATTTCAATGAGCATTAGAGGTAGCATTACATGGACGTAGGAAAATTAAGACCTGTTTAACATTATTTAAGACCTAGAACTCAATACTTCAGTGAATTTAAGAGTTTTTAAGGCCTAAAATTTTGATTTCGAAATTGTTTTATTAACCTGGCCTGCTTTATTACCTGCATATCCTCTGCCATTCCCAAATCAAGGGTCGTATACTGACCCAATAGTATATCTTGAAAACTAGAGCCTATAAACAATTTTAAGCATAATTTTCGTTCTCAGTCACCCAGAATTAGTAAAGTTCTTCTTTACAAGAGGTAACGTACATATCTTACATTTGAATTCGCTTGATGTCTTATCCCAAACGATGCATTTCCAAAAGGATTGCGATATCTTGTGTTATGCATCACAATGTTTGCAGTAATTTTATTCTTATGTTGCGCTGGCTGATATGTTTTGAGTTTATCACCACAGAAATGTACAGGTTTTCAGTTACAGATGTCAGAATGCTTTAATCATTTTAATTAGTATGATTCATTTATGGTAATATTTGACAGTTCAATTCATTAACATTATTTCATGCATTATGTATCATGAAGTAACAATACAGCATTTATTCATCTAGGTTCAAGTTGATTTTTTTTAATTAACATGACTTAATGGGTTATGAATGAAATGACTGACTAATGCGCAATATTATATTTATAAATGAACGTTAATCCAGATTAATAAACGTTTTAAGTTCATCATACCCAGTGCACTAACAAATGTTGTTAATTTATTCCACATGCAAAATTGTGCAATATGGGGATAACTGAGATAAAGCAATTATGTGATGGTGTAAACTATTTAAAATAATTTATTTACATTTTTATTTATTTAAAATATCTAATTTATTATTTATTTATATTTTTTCAGCACTATTTATTTATGTGTAAAATATGATGAGTGTACCTTGTTTAAAGATATTTATGACTATAGAAGAACCATGACGCACTACCCTTCCCATGTGGAACCGTGGGATGATGTATTACCTCCCATTCGTGCTATTATCTGTAGACCATCACACCAGTGGTGCTGCACAAGGTGACGGCAGTGACGGCCAGCAGGGAGCCGCTCCGTTGGGATTTAGTAACCTGGTAGCCCGCTGGTTTCCAAAGGCAACGAGTATCTGTGAAAGAAATCAAACACAAAGGACATGTGTAAGCCATAAAAAAGTGAGATGAAATGAGATGTTTTCATAGGAAACACAAGAGATGAATCATACAGGTGACACTGGTCCACAAAGTTGAATTAATAAGCCAAATGGATGGCAGTCTCGGAGATGCTTGCATGGAATTATAATGGGGAAATGGCGATACAGCCGCTTGAAAAGAATCGCTTTTGTGTTCTGTTCACTTGATGCAATTTACCACTTCAATCACTCACCAAAGAATATTTCAGAAGCATTTGATAAACATTGTCTAAGCTCAAATTTCACTCTCTATATTGACGTTTGCCAGTGCAAAGTTTTTGCTGAGCGGTTTCATTTTGTTTTTGCAATGTGTAGTTGGTTTTTGCTGAAAGCATGATTTTGTCATTTCTTATTTGCTTAACTTTGGCAACTAATCCTTCTTTAAAAATCTATAGTTAAAGCTGCTTTCACAAATACAATGCAGCCCCTGGTGGGAGGGGTTCCTAAGCTTATTTTCTAGATTATGCCCTCAAAAAAAGCAGCATGTGCCAATGTTTTAGCTCACTAAACAGAAGCCTTTGAAGTTTTGCATTAAATAGAGGGTTTAAAGAGAAAATAAAAGGAGAGCAAAGACAGAATGGGACGTTTAGACAGATTGTGACATTTTAAGCTTTTGGCTGAATAGGTGAACAAACTGTTTAGAGTGATTCAATAGCCATCTGTTGAAAATGTGGCGTCGTTTCATTTCAGGTTTTTCAGAACACATAATTGGGACAAGCTTGTGTAATGCCCTTTTCTGATTTGTTTTACTTCAGTGGTTTACCACATTGGACCTACTGTGTTTTAACACTACTCTAAAATATACAGCAGTTGCCACAAGTCTAGGAGCTATAATTATTATTATCTTCAAAATGGTTCCACATTCTACAGAACACTGAAAAAGTGAAAATGTGCTGTTGTTTGCTTATGGAGTTATTTCTACCTGACCCTTAAAATGGTTTTCACTCGTAGTCAATTTGACTTAGTCGTATTAAATAATATTTTTGATTTGAATATAACTGGTTAATTTAAATGTTACCACATGAAACACATTTGTGACCCTGGAGCACAAAACCAGTCGTGTGTCTCACGGGTATATTTGTGGCAATAGCCAACAATGCATTGTATGGATCAAAATTATCCATTTTTCTTTTATGCCAAAAATCATTAGGATATTAAGATTATGTTCCATGAAGTTATTTTGTAAATGTCCTATCGTAAATATATCCGAAATGTATTATTAGTAGTAATATGCATTGCTAAGGACTTCATTTGGACAACTTTAAAGGAGATTTTCTCAATATTTTTTTGTACCCTCAGATTCCAGATTCTCAAATAGTTGTATCTCGGCAAAATATTGTCCTATCATAAACCATACATCAATGGAAAGCTTATTTATTCAGCTTTCAGATGATGAATAAAACTCAATAAAAAAAGACCCTTATGACTGGCTTTGTGGTCACATTTTAGATTCCCTGATAAAACAGTTCAAGGGAAAAAAACAAAGACTGTAGATCTGTATAAAAATCTGCAAAGCAATTTTGGAGGACATGGACAAGAGTGAAAAATTGGACATTTTTGAGAAGGGTTCAGTAAATGTCTCAGTGTCTGCTAGAGAGAAGGGAGGCAATATATCATACTTACAGTACTTTAGTTGACAAGGAGTTCCTATTTTATTTTAGATAGACAAAAGTCCAAGATGCACTGGGAACAAATATTTCTCAGAAGCTCTGAGAGCCTGATAGTCTGTCACTCCAGTCTAATTCATGTCAGTTCTGATCTGATTTCATACTGAGGTAAAGTGTGAAGGTCATTAGAGTGAACATGATGTCCATGGAATGTCCTCTCCAGATAAAGTAGTGCACTCTTCTTAAAGGGATACACTCTTAAAGATTCTTGGAGGAACACAAAATTATTTGGCTTTGCTGCTGCTGCTGCAAAAAAAAACTTTTGAAAAGCTTTAAAAGTTTAATTCATCAAATGCTGTCACTGTTTACTCATTCATGTTGTTCTAAATAGTATGACTTTCTTTCTTTATGGATCACAAAAGACAAATCTTTAGGGGAATATCCTGGCAACTCATATAATGAAAATTAATGAGCACTGGCATATCCAATATTTCAAAGACACCATAAAACTAACATAAAAGTGATCCATATGGCTTTATGAGTCAGTCATTAGATAGCTTTGTGTAAGAAACAGTCATTATTCACTGAAAATCTTGACATTCACTCTACCTCTTACTGGCATGTTCATAAGACAAAGTCTGATTCATGAACGAATCGATTCTTTGAAATCTTCTTAATTAATTTAATTTTTACATTTTCATACGATCTGCTTATGCCACTGATGTTTAGGCTTAGGGGTGGGGTTAGGGGTCGACATTCATGCTTCGTTTTTTACTAAAATGCATAAACACAAGTTTATATATGACTCAAGTATTACAAATTTATTCAGATCTGCCACCAATTAAATTAGTAACGTTTTCTCATGAGATTATTCATTTTCCTACTCCCTCCTTTAAACTGCCTTTTCCAAAAACAAACCTTCACAACTGTCATTACACAGCAATTTGAATAACCTTTATGTTATCATGATATTTGTAAGTATATCTAAATAAGGCCTTCCTTGATGTTTCAACAGCTGGAGTTACAGGAATTTGTATTTTCTATTAAAATGCATTAATAGAGTACCACCAAACTGGAAAAATCTAATTAAAGCATTTAGCACTTTGACTCCTGGTGAGTAATCAAGACTCATGCTAATTTTTTAGTGTAAAATCAGAGCCTCTGCTACTCGACTTTGAAACCAAAAACATCTGTGCACAACTCAGTACTTTATCCCATTAAGCCTTGCTCAATTTACTACAGAAAGATTTTTTAAAAAGACTCTAAAACAGCACACTAATGGTTACTTGACAAGTATTATACATTTTGTTCTAGAAAATGGTTTAAGGTTCTCTTGGAGGAAATGTTTAACTGTCTCAAATTAGCGAAGAAGTGTTGAGAGGCAACTATTATTGTGCTGAGCACAAACACGGCTGCAGAATGCACCGCCAGCACAGGTTCACAGGGGAAATGAAAGAGACTTTAATTGCTATTCAGACTTCCCCTCCTTCATTCACCAATCTCTGCATAGCACTAACCACCATCGAGGAATTCTAAAGTAGTAACAATGACTTTGCTATTCAGTCTATCGTTGAGCAGAGGACAGAGCATTCATTATATGCATCCGATAAAGGCGTGTGTCTGTTTTAATGAGTGAAAAGTTTGAGAGGTGAAGACCTATTTTCATAAAGCGCACCTGCCGCCCTCTGCTTGATTGGCAGGCTCATACAAACGGGCCAGAAGACCCAGTTTTAATCCACCAGAGCGAGGTGTTGCAGATCAGCAGTTCTCTCTTTCAGGCGTATGTGTGTGTGTGCTGTACAGATGGAGCCTGAAAGTTAAAGTCGACATTAAACAGAAATTGCAATAGTCTCTATTGTGATGTATATCTGAGTGAACATTCTTATTGTGATATACACCAATCAGGCATAACATTATGACAGGTGAAGTGAATAACACTGATGATCTCCTCATCACGGCTCCTGTTAGTAGGTGGGATATATTAGGCAGCAAGTGAACATTTTGTCCTCAAAGTTGATGTGTTAGAAGCAGGAAAAATGGGCAAGCGTAAGGATTTGAGCGAGTTTGACAAGGAACGAATTGTGACGGCTAGACGACTGGGTCAGAGCATCTCCAAAACTGCAGCTCTTGTGGGGTGTTCCCGGTCTGCAGTGGTCAGGATCTATCAAAAGTGCTCCAAGGAAGGAACAGTGGAGAACCGGCGACAGGGTCATGGGCGGCCACGGCTCATTGATGCACGTGGGGAGCGAAGGCTGGCCCGTGTGGTCCAATCGAACAGACGAGCTACTGGAGCTCAAATTGCTCCAGAAGTTAATGCTGGTTCTGATAGAAAGGTGTCAGAATACACAGTGCATCTCAGTGTGTTGCGTATGGGGCTGCATAGCCGCTGACCAGTCAGGGTGCCCATGCTGACCCCTGTCCACCGCCGAAAGCACCAACAGTGGCACGTGAGCATCAGAACTGGACCACGGAGCAATGGAAGAAGGTGGCCTGGTCTAATGAATCACATGTTCTTTTACATCACGTGGATAGCCGGGTGCGTGTGCATGGCTTACCTGGGGAACACATGGCACCAGGATGCACTATGGGAAGAACAAACAAGTACATATTAGGTAATGTTATGCCTGATTGGTGTATATCCAAGTGAAATGGCTTCTCGAACAAGAACAAATGTAGAGTGGGACTTTGTTGATTGATTGGATCGTTGTGGTTTGCTATTGCTGTGAAAACACACCATCAGAGAAGAAATGTCTTTGCAAGAGGGACGGGAGGTTATTTGATTAAAGATTACAAAGGCAAATGAATTAAAAAAAAATCATGAATAAATAATTTATAATAAATACTGCAATCTTCCATAAAAAAAATTAAGGCAGAAAGCAGTTGAAAAGACTAAAGTTACTGCTCATAATTTTCTGACATATACAATAGAAACAATGAATGTAAGTTAAATTACAGCAAGCCTATGAAATGATACCCAGGTGCGGTGGCCCCCTAGTAAGGGAGTATTAAAAAGCTGAGCGTTTTGGGTGATAGTGTCCCACTCCCCAGCAGAGTTCCAGGTGCTATCAGCTGGTGCTAAAGGCCTTTAATTAAGACCATCTATCATCATTAGCTTATGGTCGGACAGCCACTGCTTTAGTTAATTAACTCGAAGAGATTTTCACGAACCGTATTAAGCCCTAAAGACCATTCCTTTGGGTAGCATCTTCACGGAAATGCAAGCTTTGTTCTATGTACATAACCCTAGAAAAACAGTGACTGGGACTGTTATTGGTTATATAAAATGCACATACAGAAGATGTATGTGCAGACATGATGCCAGAGTTACAAAAACTGTCAGTTGCATCATGTGCTCTATTGTGTTTATGGACCTGAATCATGTTTGCTTCGCATTATGATGAGGTGCATCAATATTCAGCACCATGCAATATTTATGCATGCTTTATTTTCTGCTCATATCAGCATTTTCTCTTGCACACACACATAGGCATGTGGTTTCCTGTTTTACTAATGACCGACGAAAAAATGGGTTCGAAAATTCACTAAGTGCATTAAAGCGCTTAACTGTATTTGTTTTATCTTGCAGGGAGTTTAGTCACTGGAAAGTCAACAGCTTGGTGACAGAGAAGAGAGACTTCTTCAAAGCCCCGCTGCCTTTGGCGCCAGAGTTTTTACGCAACCTCAGGCTTCTGGGGAGAAGGCCGAGCCTTCAGCAGATCCATGAAAATCTGATCAAGAAATATGGCACTCATTTCTTGGTATCAGCCACATTGGGAGGTAAGCCAATATTACACATGAGATATGCTAAAGGTTCTGAAGTTATTTAACAAGGAATTTTGGTAACAAACTTCAGTCAAATATTTATTCGGACACCAATGAGATAATACCAATTTAGGTCAAATTAATGAACAAACACTTCAGCAAAACATGCCCAGGTCAAAGTGTCTGAATCATTTTGCTCCCACATTTTTATCAGTTTTACTAGTAGTCCACTGAAGTTTTGGGTATAATATATCACAGTTTACTTTATTTTGCTATCCTCACTTACATAAATGAACTATAGTGTCCTGCACACACTAGAGAAACATTACATCTGTGTCTGAATATTTTTTTATTTGACTGTAAATATGGCTAGTTTTAGTCAACATCAATATTAAAGTTTATATATGAACATAAAAAAGAAAGTGTTCATATTAGGTCCAGTCTTTATCTTTTTAATCATCTTTTTGCCTTCAATATAGTTTATTAAAAATGGTCCTGCGGTGTGACAAATGCATTTTAATGCAATAAATTCGTAGTACTGATTTTCTTTAAGTACACATATTTCATGTAGTCTCTCAATCAAAGGTATAGCAGCAATTTACAAGAGCGTACTGAGGTGTATTAAAAGTCATGATAAAATATTAAGGGCCAGATTTACTAAACAGGGCGTGAGAGCACAATTCCATAAAAGCGCCGATGGAAAGTTCAGCGCATGATCTACTGACGACACGCAAATGAAAGAACACAGACGCAGCCGGACCATTTGCATAATGACTAGGGTTGCAATATTCTGGGAATTTTCAAGGCTGGAAACTTTCTGTGGGGATTAACGGGAATATATGGGAATTAATGGGAATAAACTGTGAATTTGCAAAAAATACCTATAACAGGGAACTTAAATGTAGTTGGAAAAAAATCTTGCAGCATAATCTTGGTTAAAACAACCAGATTTAATGCACTTTCAGTTGAATTTCTCCTCATTCATATACACACAGCACACTATTTACTGCAGGGATATTGAGGACACACCCCTGCATGCACGGTGCATTCATCCATAACATGCACATTTGATCAAAAATACAGAAAAAACTGTAATGTTGTGAAATATTATTGCAATTTTAAATAGTGGTGTTTTTAAATATAATTTATTCCTGTGATGGTTCAGCATCATTACTCCAGTCTTCAGAAATCATTCTCATATGATCTTTTTTTTTTTTCAGGATTCTTTGATGAATACAAAGTTTTAAAAAGAACAGCATTTATTTAAAATAGAAATCTTTTGTAAATTAATACTTTTATTCAGCAAGGATGTGATAAAAAGTGATTGCAAAGATTTATGTTTTTAGAAAAGATTTCTATTTTGAATAAATGCTGTTCTTTTTAAAACGTGTTATTCATCAAAGAATCCTGAAAAAAGTATCACAGTTTTCCAAAAAAAAATATTAAGCAGCACAACTGTTTCCAACATTGATAGAGTATCAAATCAGCATATTAGAATGATTTCTGAAGGATCATGTGACACTGAAATAAATAACAATTGCTGCAATAAAAATATATTTATTTTACATATTTACTATATTAGAAGTAATTAATTGGAAAATATATCAATATGCAAAAAATAAACATGTCCACTTATGACCCAATTTTTTTTTTTATATTAATGATTGTATATGATACAGTTTACATACATTTTCCAAAATGTCCAATTTATTCCCATAAATTCCAATAAATTCCCATAGATTGCCATAAATTCATGTTAAGCTTCCAAATTGGAATATTTCCAAAATTCTCCAGATTAAGTTCCCGTGGAAATTTACAGAAAATGTTCCGTCCCTTTGCAATCCTAATAATGACCAACGCAATCAAGAGCACAAAGAACAAATTAGCTTTTTTGGGGCGGTAAATATTGGCGCAAACTGACCAGCACAAACCTTAGTAAACCACCTTGCGTGATTCATTTAAAAACTCTCCTCACATAAATACTGCGTCTGAAAGCGAAACTCCTACGGATGCATATGCAATAAGATCATCCGCAAATAACCCTGTCCACGCCTTCTCAGCGCTAATCTTTAGTAAATCCTGACAGTAGTTTTTTAACGTCAAAAGAGGGTTTACGCTGGCGCAAGACGTTTATTAAATCTGTGCATAATAGGCTTCAGGAAAAGTTTCTGGCATTTAAAAAAATAAATAAAAAATATATTTACTATTTATACAGTTTCTTACATCCTTGGCATAAGTTTAGCTATTATCAGACATTAATTTGCTCTTCTCCCTCTGGCACCCAAATAATAAGTAGGGCAGCATGTCCCAGTGGTGGGTTCAAACCTTTCAATGCGTCTCTTGCAAAATGTTGCACGTTACCGACACTAATTATGATGTTACTTATTGGTGTATGTATGCAGTGAAGCTGCAGAACTTCTGCGACAGGGGAGACAAATGAAGTGGTAAAGCTAGAGTGAACGCTGGTAATTAACGACTCAAAGCAAAGGAAATGGGGGGACGGTGCGATTGCATGCATACTAATCAGACTGAAACTAATAACGCCACTCAAGCTCAACACATACAGGTACAGGAGATGCTCCTCAGCCCAGACAAGAATATTTATCAGAATTTCAGGCCCAGCCACAGATCAAAAATAGCTTTTATGTGTAAAAAAAAAAAAATCTAAAATTGATCTTCAGAAGAAATGTACGGTTATAACAACCTCCCTTTGGGATAAACCCCCTTTCGCGTGTGCTCTTTTCCTTCCTTCAAAATCATATTGCTTCTCTGTCTTAACTTCTGTTATTCATCTTTAACGAAGCCTTGAAAAACTCATCCACAGTTCATGTTAAACGACATATGATAGTACACTCTGACAGCCAGGCTCAGAGCAGAGCTCACTGTTGCTTTGCTGAACACTGTCTTTGGAAAGTGAAGACTTTTTATATTTGGTCTCATGGTTTGGTTTCTGCATGCATGTTTCTTTAGGGGAGGAATCACTCACGATCTTCTTGGACAAACAGAAGCTGAGCAAAAAGTCAGAGGGCAGCGGAAACAGCTCTGTGGTCTCCCTAGAAGTCTTGCACCAGTTGGCGGCGTCATACTTCACAGACAGAGAGAGCACCCTGCGTAGACTCCACCACCTGCAGATCGCTACATCTGCCATCAAGGTAACAGACGACTCAGCTTCTTCCTTTTTAATCCAACCCAGACTTATTGGAAAAACCGTGCTGGCAGCGAAATTCCTGCTAAATTATATTACGTTGCTAATGGGCGGCGCTAAAACCATTTTCTCAGAAACAGATGAACGCGAATCTGGCAACATTTTTTGTTGGCTGTTGTATGATTTTTGTGGCAGTTCGAAAATGAAATGTCCAGTGAGTGGTGCTAAAAGGTTAATGCTTTATCACATTTAAAAATAATGTGGCAACTGCATTAAACCCTGTAGCTGTAGCTTCAGAGAACTCGTACCTGAGAGCGCAATGCAGTACCAGGTGAGCTAAAGAGCAAGTTTACCAAAAAGCCATACATATAGACCGTAGTCAGGTTAGACGCCATATTGAATTTAACGTGGATGAAAACAAGGCTGTGAGGGATAGACTTAGGGTGCTTTCACACTAGCACTTTTGGTGCGCACCCGGGTTCGATTGACGTCAGAGATCGGTTCGTTTGGATGATGTGAACGCTGTCTTCCAAACTCAGGTGTGCACCCGCGAACCGTACCCGAGTCCACTTAAAAAGGGTGGTCTGGATTACGGTTCATGTGAACTCTGGTACGGTTCACTGCTGATATGAATGAATTATTATGTATATATAAATACACAAAAATGCATGTATATATTTAAGAAATATGTGCATGTATATACTGTATATATATATATAGTTTATCTTATATGTAAATATATTTTTTTATAATATTAAATATATACATGCATGTGTGTGTATTTATATATACGTAATAATTATACACAGTACACACACATATATTATGTAAACACAAACTTTTATTTTGGATGCGATTAATACATTTTACATTTTACATTTGCTTTGTCTTTTAATTATCTGAAATTTTCTGGGGACCCCTTAGAACCTTCTGGAGGACCCCTGGGGGTTCCGGACCCCAGTTTCAAACCCCCTGTTTTAGAGCATTTGCAGTACATTTGCGGCAGAGACACGCAAGTGCCATTACGTACTGAAGCTTTGGAAACAAAACCAATGGTTCAAAAACTAAAATATAAAAGTGAGGTGAGCAACGCTATGCACTTGCCGCCTTCTCGCTTGCCGTAGTTACGGTAAACAGCTGCTGCTTTGATGACACAAACGCACCCCGGTTAGGACCCAAACAATATAATCTGAACACAGTCCAACGGTGGCAGGGGGAGGGGGGAGCAATCGAACTCGGGTTCGGACCAGGCAATCGACATTTCGTCAGCTGAACAATCAGTATGTTGTTAAACAACAGTGCAATCCATTGAATGCACTGTACTTCTATCCCTCACAGCCTTGTTTTTATTCCTGTCAAAAATTAAATATGGCACTACCCTGACTAAGGTATATGAAGCTGATTATGTGCTGCAAACGTCAAGATTATTAAAAGTCTTTTGAGGTCATAGTATTGTCAGACCTGCAAACTCAGAAGAGGTGAAAAAGTTGACATGTTTACGAATGTTGTTGGGAGGTGTGGGGGCAGAGAATTTGTGTGATTTTAACATCTAAACGAAGCATTCTGGTGCACTCTGACATGAAAATAAAGGGAAAAGACAACATTTGCTTCAAGTAAAACAAAACAACAACAAAAAAAACATTTATTGACAGGGCTGAGTATTAATACAGATTTCACAATTGGATTCGGTTTTGATTCACAAGCTTGCAATTTGATTAACTTCGAAATTCAATATTGATTAATTTGGTGCTTATCAGGGGCCTATTGGGTACAGTACCCCCCCCCCCCCCCCCAAAAAAAAACAACAACAACACATTAATAAATAAATATTTGAATCTACACGATTCATATGAATGACATATTTACGAATGATGGCGAATTTCGGCGAAAAGCGACTACTTTTCTGGTATGATTGTGCAAGGCACCACAAGAATATATAAGAATATAAATCAATCTCCCCTCAAAATTTATATTTAAGTTGTTGCAAATTAATAAAAGTTGTTAGTGTTATACTGCCACCAGTGGTCATTTCAGCTGTAATCTGAAATGAAATGTATATATATAGGTAAATTTGTTTGTACATTTTTTTTTTCAATGAGCCAATGTCGGTTTAGTCTCAGCCTCAGACGTCACGCCCACGGACCGCTGGCTGAACGTCTGATGCATATGGCACACTTTTCTGGAAACAGTTTCAAAGTCGTCATCTGATTGGTTGAATTCTACAGGATGTCCGTGAGACGTGTGTGTTGCGTTCTTTAACAGTCCGCCTAGAAACAAATACCGTGACACCAAACTCCCGCGTTGAAGAACGGGGTTGTGTTTTAAACAGTGACAATGAGCGCTAACAGGATCAACTAAACGCTGGATTTTCAAAAGTATGTGAAGTTCGCAGCTCCATTGTTGCAGTAAACCTGCACAACGCTCTTGAATGAATCATTTATAGATGCACGGCGGTCATCGACTTTACATTTTCACACCCCTAAACATGACACGGAACAAAACGGAATGTGATTGGTTGCGTTACATGTCAGTCAAACATCCTCTTGGGCGGTCCTTGACCAATGAAAGCTGCGATAGAGTCCAGACCTTCTGCCGTCAGTCTGAAGCTCTGGCTACGTGAGACTAATGTCGGTTTAACTTAATTTCACATTGATCTATAAATCTTTGAATGCAAAACTTTTTCAGTTTTGCATGCTGATCATTGTTTATCAGTGTCATTCATATAGGTGTTTGAGATGTATGTTTGTTGCCATGGTAACTCTTTAGCAATTAAGGTTCTTACATTTGCAGCGATGAAATTTCCATGATGTGTCAAGTGGCCCTTGGTCTAACTCCCAGCTGCTGAGTGGGTGTAGAAATGCTGGTGACTGCAACATCACGATTCCTTCAGAGGAAGCTCTGCATGACATTATGCCACTGAGCTGAGACAAAAATCATTGACTTTTTAATCAAGATATGCACCTGCTTGCATGTAATTATAGTTTTATATAAGAAATGTTTCTGTTGAGGTTGGAGATGCTGTCACAACTCTCTCAAAGCATATTTTTCACTTGCTAAAAGATCATAATACGTTTTTGTATTCATACAGCATACTTTTTTAAATACTCAAGACTGCTTTAGAGGGTAAGCAGGAAAAAAAAATGATGACAAAATGAACTTTTGTTAATACGATTTTGCTTAGTATTCGACTTACTAATTACATAAACATATTTTCACCGCAATCGATCCAAAGCACACTTGCCAACGTCACAAAAGCTGATCATGCAATATTCCTGATACTGTGATCGTGTTTTGTTAGTCACACTAATGCTGTCAAAATGAACTAAGTATGCCATTTTCAAGCACTGTCAAAGCCAAACTTTCTACACAGCGCTGTGAAGAAGAGTTTCCGCATTTAAAAAAAAGTTTGTGAAATGAAAGCAAGATGAAATAGGAACAGGAACGATGGCTCTGTGGGAAGATAATGACTTTCTCTTTAGGCTTCAACATGCTTTTCATTAGCCTGAGCTTTCCCTACACAACATCGGCGGAGAAGTTCAATTTAACACGTACGATTTCATTTCAATATGACCACGGACCTACACGCTCATCTGCATGTATTTGCAGCAAATGCACACTAGATGTGAAGCTCTGTGGATCGGGATTGCAAAATGCATCACGTTATTCAAATTAGCATAGATGTACCATTTTGTAAACATATTATAAAATATTCTGCCTGTGTATGAGAAAAGTGTCCACGGCAACAGTAAAGGGCACTTTGTGACAGACAGACCTCATCAAATCATATCTGTAAAATTGTTTTGCTGTGGATTGTTTTTAGAGAGCCTTCTAGCATCGCTTTAGGAAGCAGTCTGTCCTGCCAGGTGTTTTTGTCTGGGGAGAGCTAATGAGACGTTACAGGGCTATAGGGCCCACCTTTGACTGCTTTCTTCCTGCACCCTGTGTGCAAATCAGCCTGATGAATTGGGCACCACAGCAGAAGTGGGTTATAGCGGGCTCATCAATAATGCCATAAAGGATGATCAATTACACCCTCCGCTCAGAAACAAAGTGCAAAAGCACACCAGGAAGCAGCTTCTGGGGGACATCACTATGCCTTGGTGTAATCAGATACCACTTAAGACCAAAAATAGCCTGAGATCCAAAGGCAGGTTTAGCGCTGATCAGATTTTGCAGGAACAAACAGTCCTGAGATTAGCGGGTCTTCCCGGATCAACAAGATTCTGTTGGCTCAACGGTAAAATTTACACTGCTTTGGAGATTCAATATCAGCACGTGTGATTTCATAAAGTTTTTCGTTCAGTCCAGATCTCCAACTAGACTCTCGCTCTCTATAATGTAACCATTTGTCATAATGACATACTATTAACAGTCACCTCTGTGTAGGACACGGATCTCAGAGTTACCGCCAAAGCTATATGGCCGAGTACATGAGAAGCATATAATTGTAAAGACCATGTTAAAAGACTAGGTACATGTCATTATAGGTGACACTTCTTTAAACACGCAAGGACATCTCACTTTTTCAAAGGGTACTGGAGTGAAAATGAAAGGCACTACAGCATTACACAGAATCAATGCAAAACGTACAATCACGCTTGGTTCTGTTAACCTTTCTTGCACCATTCTAAAATACTCTGACAGTGTTTCCTGCACTACTATTCCCAACTCATCACATATTGACGCTTGGTCAGAACCCCTCTGCGTCCACTGATTTCAGTTGTTTGCCCAATGCGTCAGATCAAGACGCATTTAATTCTTTGCATTTGTAAAAGTAGACATGATTGTATGAATATTTATAGGTTACTTTTATATTTTGGAGCAACTAACCCCACTCCTACCCTAAACATACCCACTTCTCAACAATATTCTCAACAGACCAAAAACAGTATAAAAGCATTAACTCATGTTGCATTCCAAGTCTTCTGAAGCCATATGATATCTTTATGTAAAGAACTTAATTTTAACTAAAGTTGATTTTTTTAATTGCTGAAATGATTGAATGCACACAGTCATATCTCATTCAAAAGATACACCCGACTCTTTAGCATGACGCAATTGGTCACGAGACACGCGAGAGCCAATGCAATTTCACTATCAAAGCTGACGTAACGTTTCTTCAGGTGGCAGTTTTTGAATGTGTGCATGATCTTGGGGTTGGGTTACGTGTTCAAACATGTCTAAATAGCGTAAATAAAAAATACATTAAATATTATGCTGGCTGATTAAATTGAGAATCACACTCCAACATGTCATAATGGCAAAATCATAACCCAATATATAACTGTGCGGCGAAAAATGACGCTAAAGGGGTGCCCTGCGTGTTAAAAAGTGACGCCGAAGGGTCCTGACCAAGCGTCAATATGTGACGAGTTGTGTGTGAGAACTGTTGCGGCATTGCTGAATAGCCAACTATTCAGCAATGCCGCAACAGTGAACACTGTCAGTCCAAATCCGATTATTTGCATATCCGATTGGAATCTGATCTTAAATTATTGATGTCCACACTGTGTAATATCGCAACTATTCAGATCCGATTTGTGTGTCCATGCCGCTCTTTAGTTTCCAGAATATCTGCATTGGTTTCTATGGCAGTGATGTTGTGTTGGTACAGTAGGCATAAGACAAAAACAGCAACAACAACTGCAACATACACTCTAAAAAATGCTGGGTTAAAAACAACCCAAGTTGGGTTTTAACCCAGCGATTGGGCTGTTTTAAGCAAACATTTAACCCAACCGTTGGGTTTAAACAACCCATTAACTGGGTTAAAACAACCCAATTGCTGGGTTTGTCCATTTTCAACCAAACTTGGGTTGTTTTTAACCCAGAATTTTTTAGAGTGTAGAGGGGTTTGCAATACAGATGTTGTCTTATTTACAACATGACATGCATGATGTGCAGCCACCGCACGGGACTACTGTGTGTAGGAGCTGGTATGAGCGGCTTTATTCCGCGCTGTCCTTTCCGCCGGTTTTAAAGCATGTCTCCGTTATATTGTCAATTTCTGCTGAACTGACACAACACAACCTTGTTTCTGCAGCGTCTTTTAGCATGTTTCCTATAACAGCGCCTGACATTTACGCTTTACGTGCTGTAAGAAAGTTACATACATCACGCGAAATCGGATCAGGGGTGCATTTCCCGTACAACAGTGTAACTCACTGCTTAACTACTATAGTACTCTCGTGAACGCACGGATGACAGTTAGCGGAAGTTAGAGATTACAGTTTGTAAAGTTTTAAATATGGATATTTTTCGCTTCAGAAGGCCTTTTGAATTGTAATGATACAGAGAAGCTTATTCATGTTTTTATTTCCTCCAGTCTTGGTTATTGTAATGCTTTGTTTTCATGTTTAAACAATCGCACTTTGCCGCGTTTACAATCAGTGCAAAATGCTGCAGCCAGATTACTGACACGAACAAAGTTATTTCATCATATTACACCTGTTTTAGCTTCTTTACATTGGTTACCCGTTTATTCAAGGATTGATTTTAAGATTTTATTGTTGACATATAAAGCTTTAAATGGTTTGGCACCTATATATTTAACTGAGCTTCTGAGACCTTATGAATCAGGGAGATGTCTGAGGTCCTCTTTTAACAAGCTGCTGGATGTTCCATATATAAAACTAAAGGAGCATTTGCAGTGAGGGCTCCGAAATTATGGGATAGTTTGTCAATTTATATTAGAACATCTGAATGTGTCTGTTTTTACATGTCATTCTGAAAACTTACTTACATAGACGTGCTTTTAGTATTCAGTGATGTCTTTTGTGTAGTTTGGGTTTTGATACTTTATATTATATTTTGTTTATTCATGTATTGTATATAGCTCTTCATTATGTATTTCAATGATTGTGTTTTTGTGTAAAGCACTTTGTGCATTGTAGCGTTAAAAGTGCTATATAAATAACATTTTACTTACTTTATTAACCCCCGGAGCCGTGTGGAGCACTTTTATGATGGATAAATACACTTTTTATGATGGATGGATGCACTTTTATGATGGATAGATGCACATTTATGATGATAGATGCACATTTATGATGATAGATGCACTTTTATGATGGATAGATGCACTTTTATGATGGATGAATGCACTTTTATGATGGATAGATGCATTTTTATGATGGATAGATGCACTTTTATGATGGATAAATACACTTTTTATGATGGATGGATGCACTTTTATGATGGATAGATGCACTTTTATGGACTTCAAAACAAAAAAAGCCATTCACTGCCATTATAAAGCTTGGAAGAGCCAGGACATGTTTTAACTCTGCTATGTTGTAACTCTGATTGTATTCGTCAGGAAGAAGAAAGTCATATACACCTAGGATGACTTGAGGGAGAGTAAATCATGGGCGAATTTTAATCTTTGGTAATCTAATCTATATTTGATCTATCCCTTTAAGCCTTGTCTGTGAAACCAGACAATGATTCTTTTTAGTGAATCAAATACACACATCAGTTTACTGCGATTACCAAACAATTGACTCTTATGAGCCATTTCTTTTTAGTTAATCCAAAACATAATATAAAGATTGCAATTATCGGATTGCATTTACAAAGTTCCATTTAAATACTATGGTACATAAATATGGTGATAATTCAGTACAATGTCATATGTAATAGTGACATAACTAACATGGTATTGACCGCCACAGCACGTTTTTGTAAGGGTGAATCTTATATGTTTTTTTGTCTGAGTGCAGAATGTAAATGAGCACCAGTATTTAAAGGAGGGAGCTCAGAACCCTGCACCATTTATGTCAAGAGCCGCCTCTAGATAGTTGGCACTGGTCAAGCAACCCGACAGTGCCGTATAATCAACATCAGCTGTCAAATTCAATGAACCTCAGAATCTGCACTTAAAATCCTGTCACATGTCATGAACTCTTAAACTGCTTTCAGAGCGCATCTGCAGTCCTTAGCCAACTTTGCCTTCCACGGCGGAGGCAGAGGCATTTTTGACAAATGAGTCAACTTGATATGCATTCCTCCAGCATTTCAATTGACAAAGAATAGGCTGCACTCTGTGGGAGTTTTCAGGACCCGTGGATGATGTGAGATGTTAGAGAAATGGAGAGGAGAGTACTGTACCCCAGGTATTCATTTCCTTTGTTATGCCCTTAAGAAAAGCATGCCGAGGAAGCTGTGGAAACACAGCTCCGGTAAATATAAGATCAACAACAACACATGACACTCTCTGAGGAGGCTGGGTGGAAAATGTGGGATTTCAGTGTTATCCGGTTGTTTTGTCAGGTATGATATCATTCCTTAAATAGATGTCAATATTAAGTGCTGCTGATAAAACTTATACACATATGGGGAGGAAAAACAGCAGGGTGACAAGTAAACAAGAGATTTTGTTAGGCTTAACATGGAATTTGTTCATACACAGTGACCTACTTTAGTACAGCATAATGTATTCATCATATATATATATATATATATATACACTCACCTAAAGGATTATTAGGAACACCTGTTCATTTTCTCATTAATGCAATTATCTAATCAACCAATCACATGGCAGTTGCTTCAATGCATTTAGGGGTGTGGTCCTGGTCAAGACAATCTCCTGAACTCCAAACTGAATGTCAGAATGGGAAAGAAAGGTGATTTAAGCAATTTTGAGCGTGGCATGGTTGTTGGTGCCAGACGGGCCGGTCTGAGTATTTCACAATCTGCTCAGTTACTGGGATTTTCACGCACAACCATTTCTAGAGTTTACAAAGAATGGTGTGAAAAGGGAAAAACATCCAGTATGCGGCAGTCCTGTGGGCGAAAATGCCTTGTTGATGCTAGAGGTCAGAGGAGAATGGGCCGACTGATTCAAGCTGATAGAAGAGCAACTTTGACTGAAATAACCACTCGTTACAACCGAGGTATGCAGCAAAGCATTTGTGAAGCCACAACACGCACAACCTTGAGGCGGATGGGCTACAACAGCAGAAGACCCCACCGGGTACCACTCATCTCCAATACAAATAGGAAAAAGAGGCTACAATTTGCACGAGCTCACCAAAATTGGACAGTTGAAGACTGGAAAAATGTTGCCTGGTCTGATGAGTCTCGATTTCTGTTGAGACATTCAGATGGTAGAGTCAGAATTTGGCGTAAACAGAATGAGAACATGGATCCATCATGCCTTGTTACCACTGTGCAGGCTGGTGGTGGTGGTGTAATGGTGTGGGGGATGTTTTCTTGGCACACTTTAGGCCCCTTAGTGCCAATTGGGCATCGTTTAAATGCCACGGCCTACCTGAGCATTGTTTCTGACCATGTCCATCCCTTTATGACCACCATGTACCCATCCTCTGATGGCTACTTCCAGCAGGATAATGCACCATGTCACAAAGCTCCAATCATTTCAAATTGGTTTCTTGAACATGACAATGAGTTCACTGTACTAAAATGGCCCCCACAGTCACCAGATCTCAACCCAATAGAGCATCTTTGGGATGTGGTGGAACGGGAGCTTCGTGCCCTGGATGTGCATCCCACAAATCTCCATCAACTGCAAGATGCTATCCTATCAATATGGGCCAACATTTCTAAAGAATGCTTTCAGCACCTTGTTGAATCAATGCCACGTAGAATTAAGGCAGTTCTGAAGGCGAAAGGGGGTCAAACACAGTATTAGTATGGTGTTCCTAATAATCCTTTAGGTGAGTGTATATACACACACACATATATATATATATATATACATGGGCGTCGGAACCATTATTTTCACTTTTCGAAAGTTTTCTTAATTTTTATTGAAAATAAATGCCTTTCCGATCTGATATGTGATAGGAAAAGGGAGTAGAGTGAGTTCGGCAAAAGGCAGATTTAAACCTCGGGTCAATTTGCATCAAAGCTTTATGCCATGCGTCTTACCCCTACACTATTGCTACTGTAAATGATTTGGTGACTTTTGTAATTGTGTCTGTCCCAACCAGCTGTTTAGTAAACAATGCACACTATTTCCACTTAATGTAAATTGCATCTACTCCAGTAAAAATTATTGGGGGACCCACCGACATTTTTTTTTGCTTACGACGCCCATGTATATATATATATATATATATATATATATATATATATATATATGAATACTTCAGATGCAAAAGCCTCTAAGTCCGTCTGACGTTGGAATCTTGTAAGGCTCCTATGTATAGGTTTCTACCTAAGTACTGGTACTTCTGAATGGGCTGAGGCTGGGATTAGTGGGTTTGAAGTGAAAGTATTTTATGAACTTATACTATACTCAGTATAATTTTTTACAGAAGTGGCATTTAGAGGCTTTTGCATCTGAACATATATATATATATCTTATATCTTATAATTATAAATATTTTAATTAGTTAATTAAAACAGAAAAGTTATTTTAATTTGTAAAGATTTTTCAAAACATTGCTGTTTTTACTGTTTTAATAAATTGAGATAAAATAAATGTAGATAAATGTCAGATCAGTTACAGCCCTAATGTACAGTTCGCTCTCGATGTGTATGTTAGGCTCAGTGTGCATGACGTCGTGCATACTTGAGAAAAAATAATGAAAAAGAAAGAAAGAAAGAAATAACTGGAATGATTTTAAGTGATAGTGACATGACATGAAGGCAAAGTATGGTAACCAATACTCGGAATTTTGTTTCCCAACCTTTTTTTTTTTTTTTTTTGCCATTTTGATAAGTAAAACAAAATTGCACAAGCATACATTGCTTCAAAAGGTATATTAAAACTGTATATTATATTAAAACTAGTACTCACACTTAATGTGAAACTTGAGCTTAAGTCAGTTAGGGACACAATAGTCGTATTTAATTAAACACTGTTGTCGAAGTTGGTATTGTGGATTTATATATAGATATGCTCAGACACGTGTCATTATTAATGTGAGCTCCATCCGTTAGCCCAAAAACAGAATCTAACGGCTTGGTTGAAGGATTCTGCGTGTAAGCCTTTTCAGCATTTCTGTTAAATTCACTTAATTTATTAATATCTAATTTTAAATCTGACTCCAATTTTATGTGACGTCGTTCATTTTGTTACGTTTGCAATTTAACAGCTGGTGATTCGTTGTGATTTAATTTGGATCGTTGATTTTTCTTAGTATATCTTATTTTCAAATATTCGTTCATCAAGGGACCCGATATCGCACAGAAACAGACGCGTCACGTTTCGGGCGTTCACGGACACAAACTGTCCAGTTCTGATATTAGTCAGAGGATTGCAGAGTGAATATTTTACCTTTAAGTGGTCGCACCTGCTTACTCAACAAAAAGTGTAATTTGGTTAATAGTCACGGAAGCTGCAACTTGATAATACAGTGATAGTCAGAAATCAGATTATCCCAAAATGATGTGCTCCATGCTCCAGTCATGGGGTCCTCGGTTTGATCTATCCTGGCAAAAGATTTGCGGAAATAAAGGACTCCACATTGATCCATACTAGAATAATGATTTCAGAATAATACAAGATAAATCAAGATTAACATTTATTTTGGCCAGATAGAACTTAAATAAACATAATTAAACACAAATCCATGGTACACAACTTTCAGCATAAAAATATAAAATACAAACAAAGTAATATGAAAATAGTTTCAAAGAGTCATTATATCTGGCACAGTACACACAGTGTGTGTGAGTGCCTCTCGGACACTGACACAGCACGGCATGGGGGCTCTGGCTACAGAATGTTTCCAAATGGCAGCGTTGCTACCCTTCCTTAAATACCCAGACCAGAACAAAGGGTTTGTAAATATTTACAACACAGCACCTAGTTTGGGGGAGAGGATCAGATATCTTTGAAGAGACCACTCAAAAAGGGAGAACATAATTCTCATATGTTTCAATCTTTCTCATCCTACCAGTGACTACAGTGAAGTTGAGACCATTTTACCAATCGCACTGAGACCTTTAAAAAGATACCACACATGACAGAGGAAAAACAATAGATTTACAAG